>OMLP01039790.1:0-24731 GCA_900302685.1 Spondyliosoma cantharus | reverse complement strand
ACTTTGACTCAAGGAGGGACTTTCTCAACATAGCACATTACTTTAACGGAAAAAGTGTAAAAACAAGGGAGAACCAGTTTAAGCAGACACTCTCAGTTGTGGCCACAGCAAAAATCTTGTTGACATTAAACAGACAAGCGTTTGTAAAACATTTGATATGAAGGACGCCTCACAACAGCACAGTTTTGGTCCCCTCCTCCAGCATTACTCCTTCTATGTGGTCTTTATGTCATTCTAAATCAGTCTTTACCACACAGGCCTGGACACCGCAGCGAGGCTTTTCTAATCGCGCCGGCTTTCTCATGACAACTGTCCGCCGCTCCGTCTAAGTGCCTCACTCTGAGGCTTTATTTCCCTGACGGTCCCTGGTGTTTTCTTTCCCTGCATGCCTGTCTGAAAGCCATGCCATATCCTCAGGCTGCCACGCTCATCACAAGCGCGCGCGCACACACACACACAAACACGTGTGTGCGCGCGGCTTGAGAAACTGCTGGGGCTCTGGGAACATGAAGCACATACATCAAAAGCGAGCAGTTACCATGGAGATGCCAATGTCTGAAACACCTTCTGCCCAAGTTTGTCCTCAGAACAGACTTAGTGTGTGTGTGTGTCTGTCTGTGAGAGAGAGAGCGTCACAGTGGACGAGTTGATTGAGCACTATGGGAGCCAAGGACTGCGAGGCCTCCCGCAGCCAGTTGGAGAGGAAAACTGAGATAACCGCTTCATACTCAACACCAGTGTCCCCAAATCAGGTTTGCAGACACGCACAGGTACACAGGTGGCTGAGCGATTTCTAAAGATTAAAAAAGGTTATGGGCACAAAAACGGACGTGGCGGTGGTTTAGGTCTGAAAGGGGGATGTTAGTGTAAACCCAGGGTAGCAGGCACAAGAAGGAGAATACATTTGCCACTGAACTTTGAGTTTAACTGCCACACTGATTCGCTTTACCATTACCAGTTTAAACACACCACGCCAGAGACGGACCCTCTCTGGTGTAGGGGCCAAAGCACAGCCGGCCCGCCTGCTTGTGGCCTGTGGTTAGGTCCTGTTGTTATTTGACAACTGCTAATTGAAAAAAAAAAAAAAAAAAAAAAAAACATTTGTTAAGGGGCACCTAAAAACTGAATTTGTGCAAACGCTTTTCTGACCCACTTGCCTGACCGGGTAAGGGAAAAAACATCAACGTTGAGCCCTGAATTATCTATTTCTTCACAGACTCAGAGTCCACAGGCGTTCTAGCAGCCCTGTCAGACTTCATTTTGGCACAACGGTTGGCTTGAGCAGAATGCTAGCGTCAGCACGCTAACGAGCTCACTCTGATAAAAGCTATGACAATATTCCCGAGACGGCGACACCAGCGATTACTAATTAGCCCTAAACAGACAAAGTACAGCTGAGGCTGATGGGAATGTCGTTGGGTTTTGTATCGGTGAAGTATCTGATCAAGTTACTGGTCACACACACGCATCAGGGAATTTTCAAAATGACTGGGACTCAGCTTCTGTTAATTATAGATAATATGTGCTATCAAAGAGTTCTTGAGACGTTCCAGGCAGGATGAAATTGGTGAGTCGAGGGACTGACCGACCAATTACACCTATTAAGTGTTAAAAATAAAAGCAAGGGTAGTTGTATGCGCAGACATTTTCACCAAGGCTAGTCTTCATCATGCAAAAGGTTGTGACTCAGATGTCTGTTTTTTTTTTTTTAAACCAATGAACGTGATTGAACATAAATGTTAAAATATGAATGATGTTTTTGAGATTGCTTTGTGCATGTGTGTAAAGTTGATGTATTATCGATACTGTCGCGGTAATCTTCACTGCAGCTTTCTAGTGTTCATGATTGTATCAGTAAAATAGACTCAGCCTTGCTGCTTGAATGGCAAGTGTCTAGTGGGGGGAGGGCATGGATGCTGCTATTCATCCAGTTGTGTAGATGAGAATCATTAGCTGGACTTCCTGCACTGAAGGAAAATTCTATCTCAATACTCTGAGTAACGGTGTGTAAATGATGGGGTTGTGAAAAGAGTTCTGTTTAATGATGCTGTAATTCACCTTTTTATTGTATCTTCCCTCCCTCTCTACCTGCTGCAGCCAGATAGTTTCCAATCGTAATTGAAAAGTTTACACCTAATATATGCTTCCTGCTCCTTCCTCTACCACAGCTGCATAATCGACATTGTACGCAGTCAGTTGCTAGAACAGGACCAAACACAGAAACCCCAAAAATTGTAAAAGCCGATTGCTTCTCTTTTTTCTTTAAAACCAGTGCTTTTTTTGTCTGAGTTTGACTTTGGTTTGAGTAATCTGTCTTCATGTGGAAACTGATAACTTTCCCCCTCCAAGCATTTCCAAGCGGTATTATTGTGGGTGCCACTGTTGCAAAGACAACTGGATTTGTTTTTGTTCTGCTCAGATTGGCAACTACCAACAACACGGGAGAAAAACACAGGTTTATTAATTCATTAAGTCTATAATGGAGACATGAAAGGCTGCCAGCCTGTCACTGGATCTCAAGTCAGCCTTAATTTTCCCAAGAGATTCTGTGCCCGCTGGCATACAAAACAGCAGAGTTAAAGCAAAGTTTCTAGGGAACCAATCTAAACGCCAATGGTGTCTTTATTTTACAGTCAGTACATTGTGCCATCAACGCTCTACTTCGTAGTGATATGTTCATTGATATGTCTATTGCCAGTTCAAATCAAAGCCGACTGTGCTGAAACACATCCTGTTGTTGTGGGGAAGAAAAATAAAGTGCTCTTCAAATGATAGACAGTTGTTCTACTAATATCAGTGCCTAATTGATTTATGAGTGAATTCATGAAATTGGCATGCTTGTTCTGGTGATGTTTCACGGAGGGACCCTACCTGGTTGCACATTAGCACATTTAGCTGCACCTATAATGGCTCATCTGCCTAATGACGTACTTGAATGAGGCACTAAAATGATGTGATTCTATTCACATATGGTAAATGTTTGGTGTGTTTGAGCCATGTTTGTTCTCACCATTAGGCCAGACTGACTAATTAATGGTTTTTGACTTCATTTTAACATTTTCAAGAAAAAAAGTATTTGATGGTTAAAAGAAGCATTTTTTTGTTTAAGTGCCTCAGAGTGAAACACTTGTTTCTCCTTCCTTATGCAGGGAACAAATTCAAAAGAAGTTAATAAAAAGGTCAGGGGAGGTATTTCTTTAAATCCGTTTTATTCAAATACTGACCTTATCAATGTTTATTTGCATATTCACACTTCACCAAAAAGTGTTTTAAACAATATCTGACCTTTATGAAACCAACATATTCTGTTTATATTTGAAAACAACTGGATTTCTCTCATCAGGAAAGGGATGGAGAGGCAGAGAGGTTTAGGTAAATATCAATACGACAGGTTCCTTATACAGCATGACATCAACCTCATCCTCATCCAGCAAACCAATCAGACGGACGGAATAAAACTTTTATTTGTATCCCCGAGATGAGCGGGAAGAACCTAACGAGATCAGCTTGCACACAAAACCGAAGGAGGACGCACCTCAAGAATGGTGAGGAGCCGTGCTATCCCATTCATCCCCTCTTTTCATTTGTCTATCCAATTAAAGGAAATCGATACGTCTTGGCTTGAGATGCAGGGCGGGGCTTTATAGTGACCTCATCCAACCAAGGAGCTGCATGCTGCCTGAATGACAATCATGATTCTCTCCAAAAGCAGACGGGGTGAGAGTAAAAGGTGCACACCCTCGCACCTTAGGCAGTTGGACCGAAACACATGAGACCAACGACTGAGGCCTTTGTTTTGCTGCCAACACAAAGATGAGAGGCAACTCTACTTGTTGCTATTTTCCCGACCTTAAAATGAACTTTACCTCCACAGTGTGTTTCATAGGTTACGTTTTTGCCCGTGTTCTTTATTTTTTGTTTATTGGTTGATCTGAAATACACTTTTGGTGCGGATCCAGGATTTTTTTTTTTTCTCACTTTCTTTAACTTTGCGAGACAGGACGTTTTTGCAATTTTTGTAAATTTCTCATAATGCATTGATCTTGATGAAAAATAAAACAGGTGTATTTAGGTGTCTGTTATCAATGAGTGAATCCAATTTGATGCTGATCCGAATAAAAAGCCGATCTAGTGGATTCAATTTTTTTTCAATATTGGATTATTGTTCTTCGCTCTACTGAGAACCGTTTCTACATTATTCTTAATTCTAAATAATCTTTTCTTTTTTGCTTTGTGGCATATTGGTGGGAAGTATTTGAATGGGCTCAGGGAGAGGGGTTGGGGAGGGTTACCAGGGGAGACCACCTCGACCGTCATGGCTCTCTTTTCAAATTTGTCTGGCTAAAGTGGTGTTTAACAAAATTTATTTTTTTAATACGTTTTTTTATTGAGATTAATTTAATTGTATTTAATTTAATTGAGATTAATTTAATTGTATTTTCTAAACACATTTTTAATTGAGGCGCGAGTTAGAGTAATATTTATTCATAGTTAAGGTTGCAACAACATAACATGTTACATGTTTCATGCAAATGTAACCAAAACTAATTAAATGCAACCTAATTAATCACGACAGTCTAACAAATTGCACAAACCTTTATTGTACTAATTCCAACTTATTACATATTGTAGTAATTCGGATCATTGTGTTGCAAAAAAGCCCCAAAAAACTCACATCACTGACAGCAAACATGACATCACCTCAAACATAAACTCCACTTTAAAAAGGAAAACAGCTGCTCCTTTTCAAAGCATGTTTTAATTATATACTTGTTTTGCCACTTTGAGGTCCCCAGACAACAAATGTTTGCTTTTTTTTTTGGTTTGTTTCGACTTTGAAAAGCTCTTTGCATCCTCATTACCATTTGATGGGCGGTTTCTACTATGTGTAACTGTAATCGGCAAGACAAGCTGAAAGATAGTGACCAATCACCCCTCCCCTACAATTTACAGTATATCGCGATTCTCAGAGCCGTTTAAGCCTGAATGAAGTGCTTAAAGAGAGCTTCACCGTCCTTAACAGTGAAAATAGAGTCCTCAGACTGTGTGTGCACATGAGGCTGTGACAGATGGCTCTATATGGAGGTGATGGCATGCCGTTCACAGATCAGTTGACCTCTGTCTCCGCTCTTGGCTGCTAATGAGGGGACTTTTCTTCTCCACCTCGCCCTCTGTCTTGTCCTCTCCTACCTCTGCTGAATGGATGTCTCTCCAATTCGCTTTTCATTCAATTCTCATTTGCACCTTTGCGCCGCACACATATACGGTACTAAGAAATACAGCCCTTTCCCACCAACAGCAGCTTCATCGTCAACAATAAACAATTCCACTGTATGGCATAGCTGATGATTTGGTGGGGGTGAGGGAAAAAAAAAAAAAACAGAAGGCAAATTAATTGAATAATCAAAAATATGCAGATGAATAGCTTTCAATTTAAATGCAGATTTTGCCATTTTTCTGCAGTCGAGAGGAGGATGTCAGTGAGAGGATAGAGAGGGAGAAAGAGAGAGAGAGAGATGGGGTACAGCTCCCACCAAAAATAATTAAATCAGCATCAATCCTATCCATATTTATATTCTAATCAGCTTTTTGTTTACTGTTTTTAAAGCGTTGTTCATGTTGTGAGCAATAAATAACTAATGACTACATACATCTAACAGAAAACTATTCTGTGAGGGGCGTGATAAACACCATTAACCAAACGAACTCATCAACCTGAAGCTCACTAGCATAAATAAATAAAACATGGAATTAGTCACAGTTGTCAATATAAGACCCTTAAAACTTAACACGTGTTAGATGTTCAAAGAACTCCCAACTCTTTGTTGTTTTGTTTATTTTGGATTTGACTCATCCTCGCCTCAACTTAATTTACGGAGCGTTTCAAAGCGAGAGGAAAGTCAAAAATTCTGCATTTATAACTCAAATGGAGTCAACTGTGGCAGTGGGCTAAGCTCACAGGAATGCCACCAAGAACAGCTTCCCTGTTGGTTGTTGACTTTATAATATTCTTGTCCTGGTTCAAATGTTTGATTGTGAACAGTTGCGATCACTTTGACACAGAGAGAAAAATATGCAGCACCGCTCAGCCCTGGGTGTGATTGACAGGTCATTAATCAGCCAGTTAGAGATGAGAGAATGGCAGTGCGCTGACCTCTGTGTAGTATTTAACAAAGCTGGGACGATTATGGGAGAAACCCGTCCACTGGACTGGAGTTTTCACCATTAATATTCCTAGCGGTGTACTCCAAGAGAGGAAAAAAAAAGGTGGGTATTCATATGCAGTGCGAATTTCAGCCAGAACCCAATACAAAACGCAGTATGCATTTTAGATAGGAGTCAAACAAAACAAACTGGGCTGGTAAACAAGATTTAGCTGCTGGAAGCTCAGCAACAGGCGAGTTTTTTTCCCAATGAACTGTGAATTTGCAGTTTGTTATCCGCATATATTTACCGTTTTTGGCAGACGTGTAATGCAGCTTGTTGGAATTACTAAGCTGAACTTTTAGATTTGTGTATCGCAAAGCTGTCTTATACCTAGATATATATAACAACTTTGTAAACATGCATTAAACAACATCCAGGTATGGTATGGTTTGATGAAAAGTGCAAATAATAATAATTTTAAACCGCTTCCCAATACACGATACACATCTCAATATTTTGAAATGTCCGCGAAAGCACTTAATAAATGTTAGGATAGAGCAACAAAATCAATCACCATGATATTTGTGACAATATCTCAAGATTGATACTGCAACAATATTATAGGGACGACTATTGGTACTTTCACAAAAAGATTTATGATAATCATCTGTAATGTCGATATAATGATGAAATGGGTACAGGTGAGTATTATAACAAGTAGAAGCATCACGATGATGCTCTATATATCGTATATAATCTTCAAGCCCTAACAAATCTGGATCTTTTTTTCTAAATTCCAATTGCAATGTGTGGATAAAATTAAAGAGACTGGCGGGGTTAAGAGATGAGCACAAATATGAAGACAATATCGATGTGTGAACCACAGCGACTCCTCGCAGAGCTTCAGAGACCATATTCAGGTTGAGGAATATTCATGACCTCAGGTGGACTTAAGTGCGGTTCTGATGTATCACGTTACCATGGAGACAGCAGACATATGTTCCGAACATCGACCAGAGGAGCTAGTGACGGCAACAAGCGCGCACACAAGTGTGCATGCACACACGCGCGCACACACACACACACACACACACCCTGAGGGCAAGCAGGACAGGAAACTGTCAGGAGAAATCAGAGTCAACATTCTCTTCGTTCTCTGGGATTTAAACTCCAAGATTTCTCTCTGAAGGTTTAAGCACATAAAGTCTTATCCACTGAAAATCCGGTTAATTTATTCACTCTTGTATTCCCACCAGCCTTTGTGTTTACTGTTTATTAGTGCTTTGCTCATGTTTATCTTCATAGCTATCAGCGATACATCAGTGAGTGTTTTGTTTCAGTCAGTGAGCAAAGTGAAATTTAGTCCCAGTAAGCCTTCTGTCTTTTCCCAAACACCCACTCATCTACCCTTTTTTAGTTTCACATTCATTTTATTGCTCTGCATTACTCCCATGAACAAGAGCTCATGCATGTGCACACACAGACATTTTAGATGACTATGATGGGAATGTAAGACGTAATGGATCTTAATGTTATTTCAGTAAAAATACAAGTCCACTTGAACAGGGAAAGATTTAGGACACACACACACACACACACACACACACAAACACACAAACGATGGCTAAGCAATCTTTTCTAACTGCATTGGTCTTACGTCTGCATCATGACCTTGTTTGATCTGATTCAGCTAAAAATAGGTACACTACATTGTTAGAGCAAGAGCTGAACCGTGGGGAGTACAGTAGGCACAGTCTTCATGGATGAAACCTGAATACATTAATATGGTAAATGAAGCCAGTAATAAGATGGACATGTTTCATTTAAGTAGCACTGCAAGTCTCCTCACTCACTCAACATGCCAATACTTTTCTTAATGAAGGGGTTTTAGCCAGGTCAAGTATCATACCGGGCACCATAAATGTTTCATTTCAAAGCTATGATTCATTTGGATAAATTATTCTTCATGCATTCTTTATGCAAGACAATGGCTTCCATAAACAAACTCTTTTAAAGGCTACAATGCATGCCTGCATTATCAATGTGAAAATAAAATGTTTCACAAAATAGTGCAATAGGAGACGGCACAAAATCTCAAAGTCCAATATTATTTCTTTCATCAGCAGTGAGCAGTGCGGGATCTAAGTGAATGTCCATTACACTCAAGCCCTTGCCAAACAAGTTCAAACAATGCTGACTGGGCCAATTGCTGCTAGATAAATCTCTCTGATTAACAGTATACTAACTCGATAGGGCTATACAATATATAGTTTGAGTGCAAACATTGCAAAGTTTGGTCCCATCGCATGAATTTCAATATCAAGCAAGACAAGTTCACACAAACACGTCACGCTTCAACTATTTTGCTGCTTGATACAAAACGCAAAACTTGCCCTGTTCTCATTTTCCATGAGGTCAGCCTACTTTAGTCCAATTTAAGGGATCTAGACACATTGGAGTTTACTCCTTAAGAGTGGCATCGAGGCTATGCATACACAGTGAACCACCAATCACAGTCTTTCCTGATCAATGTATCCAACAAAGCAGGGTCTACTTTGGTTGTTACATAAAATGCAGTCCCTGTTAACAATTACCCTGAATCAAAAGGGTAAAATCAAGGGGGAGTAATCATGGTGACAGAGCAGGTGACAACAACTAAAAGGTGAAGCCTATGGTATGTTGACACTGCTTCAGAATCAGAATTCCTTTATTTGTCACAGCTTGTGTAGTAACACAATGGACCGGCAAACAGATATGAAAAGTTTTAAACCCACAGTGTGAAACTTTTGCCTCCTTCTGATAGTGAGAGTAACTATTTGGTGAAGACAATTGCTCGTTATTTTATCAGTTGAATCCATTACTGTACCTGTTGCTACTGTTTGGCGTGTTCACATGTGCAGTACAGACAGCGCGGTTGTTTGCATCAATAAAACGGTCCTTTTAAAAATCAGCCGTATTGATATTTTTACACACTGCCGGCTGCTGTCAATAGTGTTGTTGTGAGCTATGAATGTGCGGTAAGTGCCATTCTCTTTAAAATGAGCTCACTCATTCCACTTTACTCTAATCAATAAAAAAAAAAATAATGGTTAAAAAGAAAACACAACATCTTCGGAGGTCCTTATCAGTTTAAGTAGCTGCCACACTGCCTGCTACAGATCACACTCTAACACTCTGGTGGCATTAAATCTGATTGGTCAGAAAAAGAGAGAGGCAAAGATAAGCGTCTTATCACTGGGTGAGAAAGAGTGACACCAGAAACATTTTGGCTAGTGGCCCGGCTGGGTCCCACTGCACCACCCTCTGACCGCTCCCATGGCTCGAATCTTATTGGAGCTGTAGCCAGCAGCTTCCCTGACAGTCGATCTGTGTCGAGCTTCAAAGTTATTTTAAATTAAGCTATAACAGACAAAATGACTGAATCATTCAAGCAGCGATGGCTTACAATCTGTCTTCCACACATACACACACAGGCAAACACACATTTGTGTGCCGTTAATCATTCCCAAGTGGCTGATAAAACACAGACAGGTCATTAAGACTCAACAGTGTTCATAAACTGTACTTTATTAACTGTCCTCTGCCTTCTCCCACCTTCACACAGGGACAAAGATACAGATTTGTTTTGCTTTTTCAAGAGCCAATGTTTCATTGTTTCTTGAGACCTTTGCCATCTTAAACCTTCTGCTCCGTCTACGCATCCCCTACCTTCCACCATTCCTCCACAGATTCTCTTCTTTCCCTCCATCTCTCTCTGGTGAGAGGGTTGACAGTTAATTGGGAGTATGTTTTAATGAGCTGGCCCTTAGATTCTATCTTCTCCTTTCATTAGGAAGGGAAGACAGGGGAGAGAGTGTCAAGGAAATGAAGGAAAAGTGAGCAAGAGCAAGAGAAAGAAAGAAAGAAAGTACAAGGAAAAAAAAAAGACGGAAAAGTCAGGTCGATAGAGAACATCCAGAAGTTTTTAGACGCTGCTCCGGAGAGCACAGCTCTGTGTGTGTGTTTGTTTATTTGTTAACGAGCTAATCAATAGCAGAGGTGTGTAAGCCCAGCAGTGGGTCTGCTTTGGGAGATTACTTAAAGAGACACACAACTTGTAAGACCTGTTTGTCTACAATGTGCCTCTCAAGTTTTTTTTAATGTTCCGACTAAACTTGAGTTGCCAAAGTTTCTCATGTAGAAATTAGAACAATCATAGGTCTTCATCTGAAAAAATGCCTCCTCATTTGAACTACGACAAGTCTGAGCCAGCAGGATTCCACAATGAAAATAAAGTACTATTATCAATAAAAAAACTCTGAGAATATATTTTAATTTAAACGAATACAACTTTGGGTCTACAGCAATCTAATCACTGTGTGCGCATATATACTGTTGACTAAGTCTTCTATCCTGTAATGTCAAACTGACTGTTTGGCCTTTTGTGTTTAAATGGGCAAATGTTAAATGTGAAATGCAAGCAGTGCCTCCCTCTCCTTGAAACTTCTGGAAGAAAAATGTTCAAATAACTCACTCACTTGCACAGCTAAGGTGTTTATCTCACTGATTAGCAGGGCCTCATAAATACCTAATCACTGATGCTAATCAGCCCTCTCACCTAGGGGTGAGCTAAAAATATGAATTACACACATGCTCAACTTAGGCTAATACACACAAACATCTTGTGCGCACTTTCCCTATCAAACTAATTTGGTGATCACTGTCATTTTAACATAACATTGCATAAATTCATTATTAATTGACAAGCAGTATTTCCCCATATAAACTAGCTATGACTAAGTACCTTTTGAACCTGAATGGTTCTTGTTTGTCGCACTACAGAAGACCCACACAGTTATAGACGACTTTGAAGCCCTTAACTTTTTGTTTTTAACACCGCTCTAATACTGACTGTTAACAGAAACGCATTCAAACTTCTGACTTTATTCTGCATGGTTGATCAAAACCAACAGCATGAAGGTGCCAATATAATGAGATCCCTTTTGACTTTGAAGTTCAGGGCAAATACCGTGGAAACAGAAGATAAAGTTAACGCAACGATGAAATAAACAGTTGGCATGTCAGCCAACTATGTCAGCACTAAGATCTAAACTTAACAGGAATCCAGTCATTATATTAAAGAATGATTGACTGATTAACAGCTGACTAATGGTGCAGGCATGTAGAACTGAGCAAGGACAGACTTGGATGCACCGGACCACTAAATGTTATTTGGGCGGTGTTTGGTTTTGGCTCGTCTATTTTCATCATCACAGCGAGTTAACAAACTTTTTCCTGCAAGCAAAATGGTGCACTAAAACACATTTCTGTGTGTGTCTTTTCAACATTTTAAGCAAGAAATAGGCAATGCATTAACAGAATCTTGGTTCTCTATCAGCACTCTAATTTTTTGGAACCTGATACATCAGACTGGATGGACTCATTTGCATTAAGCTGCAGCTGAGTCCTGATAATGCAAATTCAAATATGGCGACAGGTCCCATCAACTTGTCCTGCTGTGTGCATCATGCACAATGTAACCATAACATGGCCAAGCTCAGAGCAATGCCACTTGTAAGTCAAAGAGCAATCCTGAGGAAGGATTTAGATTTTTGTTAGTGTAATAATGTTGGCGGTTAATTCAGCTCTCAAAGGACTTCTACTGTGCTACAGTCATCAAAATCAGCAGTTCTTCAGTGAAATACAGAGAGGTTGGACACAACATCTTGAACACCTGTAAAAGCTAATGCATTCCTCCCAAAACACAATCTTTCTGAAGCTTGCGAGAGCTGTTTATTCAACTATGTGGCACTTTTTAAGGCGGTAATTTGTGGCATTGGTGTATATAGTACACCTCTGCTATTTTACATATGGTAGGGAGAGTACGTCAAGGGGCATAATAAACCCTGAACTTCAGCTGAAATCATTGGTCAATTTATTAATTTATCAACTGATTTACAGAAAAACTACCCAAACTCAACTACTCTGTTTATTCCTTGATTGATAAGTCTATCAATCACTCCAGCCCCACCTCTGGCTGCATTTTTTTTTTATGTGAATTTGCCGTTTTTTTATATTATTGTAAAATAAGAATATTTTTGAACAAAACAAGACATGACTTAAATTTAATGATTCCTGGGCTTTGGGAAATGGTGAACAGCATTTTCCACACTACTGTACATTTTACCAATTAATTGTTTTTTGATTAGTCAATAAAATAATCAGCAGATAAATCAATAATAAAAAAAAAAAAACATTGCTAGGATCAGTAACTTATTTTCTATCAATCTTAAGAAAGTGATCATAACTCATATAAAAGGTTATCACCACTTAAGTATTGTTTCAGTCTTCTTCTCCCCAAACCCTGATTTAGCATTTAATTGTGCTGATTCCTGCGAGATGAAATGGGGATAAAGTAGTTATAATTACATCTGAGCCAAGTAACAAAGACTGAATAAACAAAACGTTTCTTGCAGTCATAATTACCACCATAATTATGTCTCTCTGCCATCACTGTTGAGACTAACACAGGACTGACTGAGTCAGAAAACATCTCATTTGACAATTTAAGTTGAAACGTTTCAGTTACCAAATTACAGCTAAACATGAATAGGTTGAAGAAATCATTTGAGTGAAAGTGCGACATAATGAATGCGTGAGAAAAGAGAGAGGAGGGGGATGTGATAGTTTGCAGGTTAAACAGCTTACGCCATAGGAGGGGGGATTTGGGTGCCTCTGCAAGAGGGGAATATTAGCAGGATTATCTGGCAACCCTGTTGCTGAGGTGAATAACATTAGAATCCTATTTGTAAAGACTTCTATGCCTCCTGTCCAAAATCCCCCATTTTCTCTCCACTTACTCCTGCCTCATCCTACAATTAGTCCACTTTATATTCGCATAACCCATATTACACACACACACGCACACACACACACACACACACACACACGTAAAGAGCAAGTTATGCATGTTATGTATATTGTATTCATGTATACTTATGGTTGCTTTAAGTGCGGGTGTTCCTTTATATGTGTGTGTGCACAGTGTGAGTGTCGTATTCCATTAGTAGTACAGGCCTCTCTGCTCCCATAGGCCACCAGGCGTGTGTGTCATACACACTCAAACAGTGGAGAACACCCAGAATACTAATACAGGAGGTGTTAGCATCTGTTTTGTGTGTGTATGTGTGTGTGTGTTTGTCTCCGTGCATCTGTATGCATGTGCAGCCAACAGAGTGGTGGGGGGAGTGGGGCTGCTGTGTGGGGAAGTGTGGTGTGACGGAGAGTGTTGAGATTGGAGTATGTGTGCATTTGAGTGTGACAGTGCGCACTATGAGGGCATTACGACTCTGTGTCTGTCTGTCTGTCTGTGCTGTGTGTGTGTGTGTTCCATGGACGCAGTCTGAGGTTAATCAATATTGACAGTGAATTATCTCTTCTGGCAGGGTCGCAGGTGGGCTCGATGGAGCAGATTTGACATACCAGCATGGGAAAAAAAGATATACGTACGCGCACACGTGCACGTTCAAATCCAACCGGTTTCTTATTCTCATGTTATTCTCTACTCCGCTAACATACAAGTAAGTTATTGAGCAAGGCAGTAATGCCCAGGCGCAATCGCCTGGCACTTGACCACAATAATTACCCCGCCAAGATAATAAGGCTGCCTCCTTCCTCGCCTGTATAGATTCTCCACGGCTTCTGTTCTAGCTAGAGGCCCCCCTATCATAACAAAACACAGCAACAACACGGCGATTAGCTACTGCTACACACTCAGATCAGAGAGCAACAGAGAGAAAGAGAGAGATAAACAACAAGGGAGAGATAAAGAGAGAAAAAAGTGTGGCAGGGCAGGATGGAGAGAGGAGAGAAGAGGAAGGAAGGAGACAAAGAGGTAAGTGCAAAGGGAGCACAGCAGGATGTTTTCACTGTAAAGCTACTTAAGAAAAAGGGATTTGCTCAACAGCTAGGGGACAGACACACATACAGTTTTTATTTAGCCCACTCAATGAGTGTAAGGGGAGTGGTGATCGATTAATGCAGCCCAGCCCTGTGACATTGCCCAGTCATCACTCTCTCCCGCACACACACAAACACACACACACACACCATCATTCCTCCAGTTGTGAGGTTCGCACACACACACACACACACTCAATACACACAGCAGCGGAGAGTCCCTGTCGCGTAGCGTCTCTCTCCCCGCACGGCCGAGTCAGGCACAAAGCTATAACGTGGTCTAATGATGCATAGCAGTGGATATAGGGGATACAGTTAAAGAAAGGAGGGGAGGGAAAAGCCTCACAAGGTCAAATTTTCACTTCCTGAAGCATTTGTGATCTCACCAAGACAGATATCAGCAGTCGCACAGATGCTACAGCCTGAGGCAATTTAACATCGACAGTGTTTCTCTCTTAACCTCACACTTCTGTTAATGATCAAGTGCATATGCTTACAGAAATACATACAGCCACCTGCATTAATATCTGATCTCAGCAAAAATGTATGTATAGATTATATATAAAGCCAAGTGAATATTGATGACACCGATAACAGTAAATGAGACTAGATATCTGGGATTTTGTTCTTGCTCATAATAAAGTGGTAAACTCTTTTGAATAGTCTTGTCTGGTCCTTAAGGTTGTATTGCAGTTTAAGAGTATTGCTAACTTTTTCTCCTAACTTTTATCTCTTCCGTGTGTGTGTAAATACTGTGTTTAGGAAAGTTCCAAATTCACAATATTTCCACAAGTATTCAATTTGATTGTGTTGAAGCTGCCCAGCCATACATATGAAGTGTGTGTACCTTTTTGAAGAGCAAGGAGTCATCCATGTGCTCTGCATAGACTGAGGTGAGCCTGTATTGGTTCTCAGTGGTGATATCTATCTGGTAGCCGGTCAGGACGTAGCAGACTGTGCGGAACTCCTGGATTTTTCTCTGAAACACCTCCTTCAGCCTCTGGTTCCTGAGCTCCGAACTCTCCATCTGCTTACGTAAATCTGCAACATACACAAAAGGTGGGCGAATACATCCATGAGATATTCGGATACTGGGTATTACAGAAACTTCCTAAGATTTATCGCATCAAAAAAATGGCACCACCACTATTGTTCGGTCTGTATGGTAAAGGACAAGGACAATGGGGAACAACATTGAAAAATGAAATATTACAAATCAAAGGACACTAGTTTAGGAATTGCTTTTGAAATAATATTTTTCTTATCTTTGAAACTCAAGATATGACTAGCAGATAGGGTCTTAGTCTTTATAATGAGGTCCCTGGACTGTAAGGATGGGCAGCTCGGGAAATCAATTTTAAGTTTAAGCTACATGTTGCTTAGACTGTCATCCCTATGAAGCTCCACAAGTACATGCACAGCTCATTTAGCTAAAGCCACATAGATGGACGATTCCATATCAAATATAAACTCCCTGAGGCACTCCATCTGCTCACTTAGGATCTACAAAACACTGTGATGCACTGAGAGTAGTGGTGACTAAGGCAGTCAGCTGTGTCTCCTAGCTGGGAGCAGAGCAATTCATGGAGAGGAGAAAGCGGGATGGGGCTCGGCTTTAATTTGTTGAAAATCAATTTGCCATAATTACTTTCATTTGAAGACTTGATTTGAGAAGGCAGAGAAATAATTTTGTCTGAGCAAAAATGAGTCATTATGGAGGGAATTATTTACAATGTTAAAAGTGATCAGCGTAATTGTGCGTTAATATAATGGAACATTAGAAACGGCAAAAGGAGTGAGAAGAGAAGAGAACAACAGCGAAGAGTCAAACGCTTCCATGATGTTAGAGTTCACATTTACTGGAAAATACTCCATTCTCCATGTTTGTCTATTTTCTACATAAATATCAAACCAGTGTCAGACAGCTGAGGCCAACTTTTAGTCTCCATTGATACTGGCAGAGTCATCAACACTCAGTGTCCTTTGATTGCCATTTCTATAATTTCAGCCAAAAATTGGAGCTTCATTTGGAAGCTTTCATCTGAACCAGGCATATTTAGTGGGAGTGCACGCTCTACCCTTCGAAAAAAGGTCCACACAGGATGAAAAGTGGACAGATTGCTCCATTTAAATAGTATTAAGTATCATGGTGTAAATTTGGACTCCACTAAATCACTGGCAATTTCGTTTTCAATCTTGTTTCTGCCATTTACACCACACAAGGTGCCAGTCTTGGCTGTTTCATTTCTATGAAAAGTTGAACAAAGCACAAAGTATTATCTAGAAGGAGTGCCTTGCCGTTTTATGCCTCCTGCAACCAGTCAAGTTGCAGTTCACACACATTTCTGTCTAGACTTATAATACAGTATATGTAGTGAAGACTTTGAAGACATTTGATTAAAGGTAGTAAGTGCTGTTCTTTGTGAAATGAAAGCTATCACTATGTGGACATAAATGTTGCCAGTGAATAACAGAGATTCATCACATGGTTCACTGATATTGAGCTTCAGGTGACAATCTTTGCACCAAGGAGCTTATGGTGGACTACTGCTGTATGACTGTCAGTTTATAAGTTAATTGCAAGAACCAAAAAAGAAAAGACTTTGCATGTGTTCACATGCTCGCCTAATAAAACTGATTCTGACAGAACACAAAGTTGTAGCAATGACTGAAGGGAACAGTTAAAATATGGATGTGATTGTGAAGCCACAAATTCTAAAACGTTAAGGCTTCAGACACATCTTCAATGTGGCAGCACAAAGGGTCTATACAATCAACAAAGTTTGGTGGGCACCCAAGATTAGGATGGATGGATCAACTTAATAACAATATGTTACTGACAAGCCAGCGCAGAGGCATAAAAACATGGGTGATTAAAAAAAAAAAAAAAAAAAACAGGCAAGAGGACCACAGACAGAATTAAAAAAGGGTGAAAAACTATTTGACCAAAGCAAAGAAAGCGCTTCTGAAAAAGCTTAGCCAGCTCTGATTAATTCTTTCAAGGTCAAAAGCATTTCAGATCCTCAAATGAGCATCTACTCCTAAAACAACTCTCCTTAACCAGTGCTGACACCTTCTTACAGTCAGCAACAGCCATTTTCAATTCTCTTGTGTCATCACATTACATATTCTCGCAAGAGCTGTTAATAGCGACAGTGGTGCATGTTAATAGCCCAGGGTTCCAACCCTGCAACGATTGATAATTATCCTACCCATCATTCTACCCATCACACATCTAAACCTATTACACTTTTATCCATCATTACGACACAACTAAAAGGCAAGAAAGTATAAACTTAAGAGTCTGTGAGTGTGTCTGACTGTGTGCCTGTCTGTCTCCTGGGTAACTTGGCTCCTCTTGAGTGTCAGTCAGTGCTGATAAATACTGTTTCAAGACTTCAGCATTGTGACAAAACTGTCACTATATGACAGCTATCAAACTGCCCAGAAAATGGCTGTTAATTCTCAAGTGACAGCATGAAGTAGACGCTGCTTAAATTTACTGATGACATGCAGACAAATGGACACATGAGCAGAGACACGGACATGTTATTGGCTGAGCAATCCCAAAAATGAATGTGCACAAAGTGTGCGTTTAGTTGCTACAAGATCAAAAGTATTCAGGGTTTGAAGATTTTTTTACACCAACTGTCAAGTCTTGAGAAAGTTAGTAGTGACTTCTGACTTTTGCCCTTAATTGGTCTCTACGGGGTCTGGGCATGCTGTCTCTTAAAAACCGTCAAGAAAATTCCACTGCTGCAGAAGCTTCTTATTTATATATTTCATATATTTTGGTCTGCTCATGTTTCAACCTGAAGTACGCCCGAAGTATGTTTTGGCATCAGTTAAGGTGAGATAGAAAAATGATCAAAAATGGGTAGTGACACAAATGAGAAGTTAAGACAAGCAGAAGTGTACACCACCTGTGACCTGTATCTACCCAGGAAACCCAACACAATGGTAATAATGTCCGGCCCTCGTTTGTTGTGGCTTCCAAAGACTGCTCAAGTTGAAAGGGAGGAAAGAAGAAAGGAATTGAATAAATGTGTACAGTTAAAAGAATAATAACTTGAAAGAGTAAATAAAGCACTGTGACATAAAACACACACATTAATTCCTGGCTAGATTATAAACCGCTGACACAAAAAAAATGGTATGGAAACAAAATCTATGTAAGAAGCCTTACAGCAGGAAGAAAGGTCAACTGTGTGCTCAAACTCAATATGTTCAATAATATTCTAACTTTCAGCTGGAGAGTTGGAGACCCTCAGGACACAACCATGAAAGAGTGAAAATAATCCTTCATTCATAAAATGTAGTCATGTGTAAAGCTAGGAATAATACTAACTTAATAAAGCTAATACCAGCTCAATTCACTGTTTTAATTGATTTTCTTTTTTTTTTTTTTTTGATGTTTGATGAGTACAACAGAGGGGCTTCTAATCTGGTCCAAAAATGAGCCAAGTTAAATGATCACTCTTGTCACTTTAAACCTAAACTGAATTTTACATGCATCTGCCATCATTTTTGTTAAAAAATCTTATTAAAAAATTAACTGTAGAGCTTACCTGGCTCAAAGGTCACTGGAAGCTCTGTTCAGCCATTAAAAATCTTGGTGGGTAGTAGAAACGGAAATTGCATAAGAGCATTAATTGTGGTTGTGCCTGAGCAATTTTAATCTTTACCAGATATCACATCTTCGGAGGATAATGTGTAGCGAGAAGATACGCAAAAAGTGAATCTGAAAATAATCATTAAGACATTAATTTTGAATTTCTATTTGCACAAAATGTTCTAAGCAACTTAAGTCATGAAACTATTGACAAGAAATTGACAATTGACCATTACTCAGTGTCAGTGGGGTCTATAACTAAGGTTTAGTCATATAAAGGATATGAAATAATACCTTTTTTATATAAACCTAGGGTAATCTCAAAGGAATAAAAATGATTTAGTGCATCTTTCATACTTTTCCACATCCTGCTGACCTGGTCTGAAGATAAGAACAGATATCACACATTCGGTCTCCATTGTCTGCCAGGGTATAAATTGAGCACACCGGTGAAAGCTCAATTATCATTTCAAATAGAAGACTGGTCAAAGAATGGGTCAGGAACTGACAGAATACCGAGACTAATGATGGAGGAAAATGGCAAAGAAAAGACAAGAGTGAAAGGAAGGAAAAAGGAGGGTGGAAGTTGTAGAAAGAGAAGAGACCAGAGAGGAGTTAAGAGTGTTAGTGAGCCGGAGACAGAAGAAGTGTGAATGAGACAGAGCAGTGTTCTCCTCACAAGACAAATTAGCCACCAGAACTTCCGGCACTGAACTGCCCTGAACTCCAATTAAATATTTAACCCTGTCATAACTACACTTCCCCCTCTAACTGCCTGTCATATACTCACACCTAAGAGGACAAAAGTCTCAGCGACCTCACATATAAATATCAATGAAGCAATTTCCTTCTTACTGTGGTTAAGAGCGCAACCGGTAAAGGACGTAGGTTAACAGATCCTCTCATTTAATCTTTTTTCATTAGTCTAAAAGTGTACAGGGCCTAAACACTTGTCAAAAATGCGCTGTGTGGAAAGCAGTGTAATATCAAAGTGCTTCCTTATAAAGAAGTCAAATCCCAGTGAACCTGTCATGGACATCAGACATCACCATCCTGGTAAAGAAAGCTCTGATGTTACTTTATTTCTCAGGGCAAATTTCCCTTGCCAAACTCTTTTACAGAAGAGTGACAGAAAGCATTACGACTTGCAACATTACAAATTGGGCTGCGCGTGACGGGACAGGAAGGCTCCGCAGAGGATGATTAAAATTGCCCAGAACATCAGTGGTACACATCGACCAAGCTCCAGGAACATCAGTGAGGTAAGGTGCTGGCACAGATCCCAAGATGCACCAAAAGACAGCACGCAACCCAGCCACAACCTGTTTACCCAGCTGCCCTCTGGCAAGCAATGCAGAAGTATCCACTGCCGTCAGACTACAGAACAGTTTCTTTCCTCAGGCTCTGAGAATTCTCAACTCATCCTTTGCACTCCAATATAAAAAACTAATTTTGTTTTGTGACTAGCAAAAAAAAGTAGTAAAAGGGACCCCGACTTACATTTTGTTGCACACCCCAGTGTTGTAGAATGATAAATGAACCTTGTATCTTGTAAAAGGTTACTATGACAGTCTTTTTCACCTTGGCAGGTAACAGTATAAGTTACCAAATACAGGGAGGTAATCATCAAAACATTTAACCATTTAATAAACAGTTTCAGTTGTGTAATCATGATGAACGTTATGGTCACTACAGTACATACAGAACACTTCAAGCATAGTACTATTCATTAACTGGCTGTAGCTAATTTCACTTTATGTGCATGTACCTACTGTGTCCTAGATTAATGTACTCCATGTTGTTGAAGATTTATTTCTTATACAACGTTTGCTCTGGCTCTCATCTCAGCTGAGACACCGATGTTCAGCTACATAAAAATTTATGGTAATGGAAATGTGTTGGACAATGTGAGAGTCAATGCATCTGCCCTTCCCAGGTTCATTAATTATGACTCTAGTGCAAGCTAATGAGTTAATTTAGCACAAGCGAGGCTATAAACGTGAGTCCGTATTGTGGATCTTACCCAGCACCTCCTTCGATGGCGGCAAACTGAGGCCAAGGCCAGAGGTGTGCATACTGGAGTCGTCTTGTGAATGGGCGAGAGCGGCTCCATCCTGCACTGAGCGCAAGAGTTCCCTGAGATGCGTCACTTCCTCCCGAAGAGCCTCCACTTCCTGCTGCCGCTGTTGCTTGGCAACAGTAGTAGGGTTCATTTTTAGGTGGAGAACTCTGGTTTTCACTGGATCGTAGTCTCCCTGAGACAGAAAGAGACCCAAGAGACAAAAGATCAGACCTCCAGCAATTCTTCAATTTCTCTTTACAGAATACAAATGCATTATTTAAAAAGAAAAATACAGTAATGATGATACACTATTAATGGCAATGTGATAGATAACTTAACAAGTCTGCGTCCTCCACCAAAACTCTTATTTCATCATGTGCCAAAAATCTCTTTGCAGGTCAATGTCAGGCCGTTGGTAATGACTTAAAGCCCATTTTCTTCTGTTGGCTGGAATAACTCCTGTATTACCTACTCTAATAACTTCCTATATTATCCCACTCTTTAAATGTCATCACTGTCAATGGTGTCCAAAATTATATTTTGGTTTAAAACACCAAGAGAATCCATCCCTGTTGAACCAGCGTGCTCTGCTCACTTATAGCCATTTTCTCGGGTCGACTGCCACATGTGAATGTTTGTTTTTTTAAGCGCAGGGCGGTCACTGTGCCCAATTAAGATACAGTCCAGTGCATAACCCCACATCAGATCACAAATTGTCTATTTTACACTTTGTTATTTGCATGATTTGTACAAATTAGATAATGTGTTATATTTTCCCGTTTGGGGTCGTCATGCTAAATTAAACTTGGGCTCTAGCTTCATATCTAACACACAGATAAACAGGATTATCAATGTACTCATCTCGCTCCTGGAAAGAAAACCAAGCAGCATAATTCCCAAAATGGCAAACATTAAAATAGCCCTCGATTGTCCTGCTGGAAAATGTATTTGCTGGAACTATGAGTTTACAATTTTACTTAAAAATATGATATAAATAATTAACCATTTATTGAAATTTATTGAATTTGTTCAGCTTTCATTACATCACACACTGCATCTTCTGTCACATTAATAGATAATCAGATAATGTAGTCAATTTAGGTCTGTGGGGTCTTGGTTTGGATGAAAAAGAACATAGGACTTAAAAGTAATTTTATCCAGCAGAGCATCTCTCTCTCTCTCTCTCTGTCCTTCCCCATGGACTTTTATTCTGCTATTGATCAAGTAAACAGCATTTCAAGTTCTCAGACATAACTCACAAAAGCTTTAGAATATGTGAACTGCCCAAGGCTCCAGCACATGAAAAATGCATTGTTCTGATGTATTTCTGTGAAGTACATGTGGCAACAACATTGGCATATCAGAAAAGCTTGAATAGACTTTCCTAATCAAAAGGCCAGGAAGAGTTTTATGTAAACCATCAGAGAGGGCGTGCTGACTGTGATTCGGAGGAATAAATGAGGATGAGACGAGAGGTGAAGTGCGTGCACAAAAGTGCTTTCTAAGAAATCAATCCACGCTTTCAGTCACAGAAAACTTGTATATTTCAAATATCAGACACTTCAGTGATATTCATCATTCAACTGCATATTTATTTATTTTTCCTACTCAAGTGCTACTGAAAAGCCATGTCTCCATCTCCATGCTCAGCACCCTTTGCTTTTAGGCAGTAAATAATGTTTGGTTTGTGCGATGTAAGTAGTACTTTAGGTTACTTTATTTCAACAACTGTGTTCCAATAGTTTAGTTTATTGGTGTCTAGACTTGGCAGGTGAAGGCAGTTGAAGAGTCTGACCTTTCCTTGGTCATCTTGCTCAGTGCACAAAGGTTATCTTTTCTTATTAATTTTAGCTGGGAAGCATACAACAGTGGTTCTGTTATTAGAAGGCAACTTTATAGCATTTTGGCAGTTTTCAGAAATAGAACATTTATTCCCCTCAGCTGACGTTTCAATCTAAAAAAGAAACTTGCTTTAAGTGTCTCCAACCATGTGGATATAACACGAAAAAAAAAAAGCATGAATCATGCAAGTTCATCGACTTCATCAAATGTGATGAACTGCTGCAAGTGCTACATTTACAAAAAATATAAACGTTTACATACATTCACGCATGAAATACCTCGTACATACACAAAATACATTTTAGCTTGTGTTCACATCTATTTGAAGCAATAACTGGCGGTGCCAGCCTCGCATGGGCGAAGGATGTCTGCTACTAAACGTTTGTGTAGGAGACTGAATTTGGAATTTAAACAAGCAACTTTATTTCCAAACTTTCCGTTTCTAAATATATGATTTTGTGTAACCTCTGGATACTCTGCCTTACCTAGCCTGCCAAAAATCTTCTCTACAGAGGCTACAGGAGCATACAGTGAAGTTATGAGCATCAGACTGCCTACCTGCCTTATTTCCCAGTGTGCTACTCTTTGCCCTCAGCACAGAGCAGCTTGGACCACTTTAGCAGATTTCCTTGCACTGATACGCTGTATGCAGCGAAAGGAGTACAGTGGATACAAAGCTTCTTTTGTTTTTTGCTCTAAAAAATTAAAAATGAACAAAAAACTGTCAGAGTAGTAGATGAGTGGAAATTTCTCGATTACAAGATGCGCTGCAACGTGGACGGGGAAGATTCTGCATCAATGCAGAGACAGGGCATAATCAGGAGTCTGCTGCCTATTTGATTGCGCACTTTCTGACCTTGTCTGGACGATAAAGCTGTAAAGATCACGTAAATGGTAAATGGACTTGCATTTATATAGCGCTTTTCCAGTATTCAAAGCACTTTACAGTACTTAAAGCTGTAAAGGTCACGCTACGACGTCACTCTCTTGCTCTGAATTGTTGGCAAGCAAAATGCTGGCGTTACTTGTGTTAGGAGACTTGACGCACCCAGTATTATGAAACCGAACATCTGGGCACCTTTCAGACTTTATGAACTCTGTGTAAGATGCACACTGTGTAAAAGCGGCCTCAAAATCTATTAAGGAGGTGATCTGTTTTCACCCGAATGATCAACTGATGGTCTGCAACCATAAAAATATCAGCAGGCCCAGGTAATCAGCCGAGATTTGAGGAAGGGCTGTCGACTTTGTGGTTCAACTCAGAGAAGTGTGTGTAGCAGAGTCGCGTTTGTGATGTTTGCCACATTCAGATTTGGATTTTAGTTGTGTTTTTAGAATGTTTATTTACTGAAGTGAGTCACACATATAACGGTACTGAAAAGATGGACTGTTAAATGCTATTTTGTTTTTTCCATTTAGAGTTCTGTATAAGTAATGAAAAAGTCGCAGTGTGAAGTAATTAAGAAAATTGAGCTTGGATTATAACTGAGATGCATCGAGATGCATTCAGAATCATTGTGCATTCAAATCGTTGACAGATGAATCACAACCAAAGAATGAGGCCACAAAGATTTCACACCTCTAACAGGGTAGGACTAAAAACATTTACTGATTTTTTGGGATGTTAATCGAAGTGCTGTTTTGTTGTGTTTTAACCATAGAAACATATAATGTAAATGGTAAATGGAGCACGTAGGCAATAAAATAGTTTAACAGAACATTTCATAAACTCTAAAAGTTACTGAAACTAAATCATTCATTAGAGCTCGATGCCGTTATAACAGAACTTAACAGTAGCAGTATATTTATCAAGCAAACCAACACAAAATCTCACAAGATACAGTGGGTGGTAAATATATATGGATGGGAGTGACAAAAGAAAACAAATTTAATAGCTGCCAGTACTAAAGCAAAAAGTGCGTTGCTTCCAGAAAACATGATTTTCTTTCTTTTCTTACTTTACGTTCTTCCGACTCTATGAGGTGTGGGTAAATGAGGAGAGACTATCTTAGCGTAATGCCAAAATAAGGAGACACACACAAACAGGAACACACACCAATCTGAGCTCTTGATTACTGGCTAAATTAGATTCCACATGCCCCCAAGCGACAGTTGCCAAATAAACTACAG
>OMLP01039789.1:0-20869 GCA_900302685.1 Spondyliosoma cantharus | reverse complement strand
CCCCCCCCCCCCCCCAGAACAAAACTCTATTTATATATATTTTATAGGCTCAGGAAAAAAGAAAAAAGAATCATGCTTTTTTTTTTCTTAAACAGAACCACAAACGCCCTCCGATGTACGGTTCTTTGCAGTGTGTGCATTCCTATACCGTCTGCCCTAGTTTTCCTTATCCTAGATCATTTTGCATACTTTTGTGCGACGTTACCTTTAATAGGTTTAGCGTTTTCTGCAAGAAATATTCATGTTATTATAGAAAGGAGCAATAACTGTAGTACTACTCTATGCTTTCATAAATTGTCCTTTTTTGTGTGTGTGTGTGTGTGTGTACGTCAGCCTGTAGTGCGTTAATCTACGAGCTTGTGATGTCTGTGTGTGTGTGTGTGCGTGTGCGTGTGCGTCGTTCTTTGGAGCAGGACCAGGGCAGTAGTTATGGAGCTCAGACGGGCTAATGTTGTACCGCTGCCAAAAACAGTAAAGCAGCCCCCACTGATATCAGTTATTAATATTTAACTGTCCACTATTAAAGTTTAAGGCGGTTGAGATGGAGCTGGGGGGGAGAAGAGGCTACTTCATGATCACTGGCCGTACAGCACTGTAAACACGTTCACTAAAGCCCCCTGACAGTGTTACAGTGTGGATTTAGGGGAGCGGGAGGCAACAGTGCGTGAGGGCTCCAGTTGTTCATACAGCTTGCGAGGAGGAGATCAGCGGATCTGACGAATGCGTTCATTTCTGCAAGAGCACGATTCTGTTGTGTGGATTTTAAAAAAGCATAACAGGGTAAAGGTTTTTTTTTTTTTTCAAGCAGCGTTGGGAAACCAGCGAGCAAGATCCACAATATGCATACGTCTTATAATACAAATTCATGGACGCGGTGTGCAAAGGCCAGGTTGCGAGGCTGCGTTGTCTCGGCTGTTGAACGTCACATTTACTGTCCTCAGTCATCAGGGTGCAGTGAAAAGTCTTGTGTAATTCTCTTTGTCATAAAAGTCCTATACATTTACTTTTATTTGTCGCAGTAAAGCTGCACTAGAAAACAAATAAAAACGCCATATGGTTTATTGTGTTTTACATTCGACACGCAGTTATAAATGCACGGCTTAATACGGAAAACATGTATGAAAATATAACAAGCGTAACATGTGTTCCCCTCACATTCTTAATCACACCGAGCAGCAGATTTCTATCTTTGAAAAAAGCAAGCCGCTTGATGTGATTGGCGATGTGTTTTTTTAAAATGCTTTTCTCTTATTTTTTTTCTCCTTTGAGTTCAATTTCGGAGAATCGGTTTAGCAGACGGTGTAGTGAGAAACACAGTCTTGTAAAAACTTGTTACCGCCATCACCGCGCGCTGTTTTTTCAGTGTTTCTTTTTTTTTTTTCCTCCAAAGAGCCTGGAGTGTGACCTCCCCCCTGACGTTTTGAGGTAAACAAGTCAAACTCAAGGTTAAAACAGGAAAGGAATGCAGTGTGAGATTCAGCGATGTTCCAACTCGCTCATGAAGAGGTTCTATAAAAGAATAGGCTGGCTGGCTAAAAGTGAGCATGAAAAATACCCCACCTCCACGTTGACCCACATCATCCATTATGTGTGGTGATTATGAGAATAGAACTGCCTTATGGGTAGCCACAGTTCCAGGAAACAATAGCTCACTGTCAGGCTGTGTTTTAACCGTAGGATGACCAGCTTTATTACAGTCTGATTATTGAAGCCTCGCTGAAGTCTCGCCCGCCATCGTTATTCCGGTTGCCTCACTGAACTGCCGGATCAGTCAATGACCTGCTTCATTTTATATTCAGATAAATGAACCAACAATTGTACCACACACGGGCATTTTCAAAGAGGTCACGACCACAAAGAGAGCACAGCTGACAGGGTTTGTAATAGATGTGGCCTGCGCATGATACTGGATCATACACCCACTCCTTCCTCTCTCATATAAATAAAACGGGGCCTGAAATAAAAGGTGTGTCTTTTCCTAAACTGCTTTATGTCACAGTGCTTCTCATACATAATGCATTCATGCAAATGACAATGTCCTGCCTTCAGAAATAACAAGAGAACCTAAATCTTTGCCAAAATTAGTCTTTTAATGAAATTTCCATGAATGCAAATGCAGGCCAGGTCTGAGCGTAATTCTGCCCAGGAATTAAACTAAGTTGGCCCGGTTTATCTTAATAGCTGATCTCAGCCCAGTGGGGCTGGTATTAAGTCTGTCGGTCGCAGCACAGCGCTCAACGCAATCACAGCTTTGCCTTCTCTAGCGTAGCTTACTCCAGTGACCAGCACAGAATTAACACGCGCATGGACGTGCACTCTCACACACTCACACACACGCACACCTGCACGTACACAATCCCGCACACACGCCTCAGTGCATTCCAATATGATGTTTCTCCATTGATATTACGGATGTAATTATACTGAGTTGATTATTAAGGCCGATTTGTCCGCGAAATCCCTCCTAAATGTCTAAATATACACAATTGTTTAGCATGAAACGTTCAATACAAGTGAAGTATTTATTATAAAATAAGTGAAACATGTGTTAGATATGTTTATAGAGTGGGATTCATGTTAATTGAACTATTATTTAATGTATTTTATCTTTTTATTTTATAATGTTATAGCTTAAAGTGAAAGTATGTATTAAAATGAAGAATTGCAATACAATTAAGGCTATAAATGTTCATATTTAATGCAGAATCGTATTTATTCTTTACAGCATTGGCCTAATAATGAGGTGTGTGTGTGTATGCAAAGCACTCTCTCCATTACCTGACATATCACCTGACAGTAGCGGCGTCTTCGCAGGCAGACAGCACTTCATTATAGAGTCATTTGGATTAGAACAGATTAGGACATTATATAGATACGTAGAAGAGGACTAATGCTTCATTAATTAACGCATCATTATGAGGAGATCGCAGCTTGAGGTCTATGATGGTGTGTGTGTGTGTCTGTGTGTGTGTGTGTTCACATATATATATTTCGTATCGTGTGTTAAGTCTTTCCAGAATCTCCAGCACAGCATAGTGGCTGTTTTTCCAACCCAGTCGCCAGGATAAATGCTGCCGTGCGCGTTTCTGCAAAACCACAGATAAGTTCAAACTTTATGTTGCAACTTTATGTTTTTTTAGGTTCAATTTTCAATGTTTCTCTTGCTCTGGTTGGGTTTAGGCATAAAAACAACTTGGTAAAGGTTGGGCAAACATCACGATTTGTCTTAAAATACCTGTTTTGGTCACCAAAATCTTTGCTGGAGACGTCCCGGGGTCTTGTTTAAAACACCTGGTTTTGACGTCACAAACACAGCTGGAAATTGTCCCCAGGTCTCCTAAAAAGTATCCGGTTGTTTCACACGTACAAATGCTGAAATGCAGACTCAATACGCGATCACCTAACTCCACCTTCCGACATGAGAGTGCGGTTATAGACACGTGATGTGATCATGACGCAACTCTTCGTAGACGTGTCAACATGTAGCCGATGACGCGCACACATTTCTGCGCTAACATTTTATCCTGGTGACTGAGCTGTTTTTTTCTGTGCTTTTCTTGTTGTTCACAAATATCATCCTTCACAGCGTATCCACTGTTTCTCTCCCTGTGGCCCACTGGAGAGGATCTGTGTGCTGAACTCGAGTGTCACAATTGTTCCCCTCACAGGACCATTGTGTGTTTGGTATATAGCTCCCAGTGTTGAAGAGAAATCACTGGCCCCTTCACTCTATTCCAGCACAAAGTGACTCGGAGTAACTGCCAGTGATAACTAGTAATTACATCCATTTAAAATGTGCATTATTTTACCCCTGCATTGAATAAACTAGTGAGGCAGAAAATTGTCCAGTTTTATCCTCTCCCTTATAAACACGCATTTCGAAAAGGAAGCGCTTATTTTCGACAGGTTTTATCCTTGAGTGAGGCTAAACATTCTCGAGGAGATTCCATGTTAATTGTCACAGCGGGCGACGGACAGAGGGAGCCAGACAGACAGCCGGACTGACGCACACTCAGTCACAGTGAAGAACCCCAGGCCAAAATTAATCTCTCCAGTTCACTGCAGTAACTCTTACCATGAGCCATTGAACTTTGATAGAGGATTCATCTTTTGAACCTAGACTAAGGCATTTCAACAAAAAGAAAATATTATTTTCACTATTCCACAAAGAGGACATGATTTCCAGGGTGGAAATACATTTGAATGGACATGTGCTGTCTATTCACTGAGGGAACTTTCTCTTAATACCAGTCTGGCTCTGTCCCTGTATGTGTGGACTCATTGTATGCATGTGGCACAAAGAGTGATAGGAGTCTTTAGAAAAGAGCGAAGCTCTCCACAGATTAGACTCCATTAGCATTTAAGGTACTGTCATAAATTCCACCCAAAGTGGAGGGAAGAGGCAGGACAAATGAAGTAGGATTAATAGGGGCCCGGGCCTGACCGATAGTGGGGATTGGGAGGCAGGGTCACCTTGGGATAGAGGGGCAGGGTGGCAAATACGAAGACTAGTCGAGGAAAAGGTAAGACGGACTTAGACATACAGGACAGACGTATGAAATACAGAACTGTACAGTTGAATGTCGATAAAAGAAGAATGAGCATGAAAGGTAAAAGGTGAGGGAAGAAGATATGAGCTTAGAGTGTAGAGGAACAGAAACAGATGTTGGAGGTCTGTGACCTTCCCTGCAGCTGACCTCCAGACAGGTAATGAGGTCAACGTACAGAGGCAGATAACTACTACTGACTGTGTGTGTGTGTGTGTGTGTGTGTGTGTGTGTGTGGAGGGATCAGGGTGGAGGTGCACATGTGTAAATGTACACCTGGCCAATACGTTCTTATTTAACATGTTATATACATTTACAGGAACAGTCCTGTGTGTTCTCACGTTCATCTGTGTTAGATTGGACTGTTTTTAAACAAACTGCAGTGTTTTCTTCTTTATATCTTGAGAGGAGAATACATTACAATGACAATGACACAAAGCAACATTCTTCTACTTAACTTAAACTTTTAAGCGGTTTGGGATTTTCTTGTACTAGGTGGGTTAGGGTTAGGGTTTTGACAAAAAACGTTGACGACAGGTTCAATTTGGACAGAAGAGCTAGGTGCTGTCAGTTCAACCTTTTACAGTGTTCAGTGCTTTACAGTGAATATGGTTACCACATCATGTTTACTGATTATATATTATTGTAAAGGAGATCTAGTCAGAGCTTAATGGCTAAAATTAGGTTTAACACTGTTTAATTCGCCCTAATTTCAAGGAAAAGTTAGATTTTATGTTGGATGCTGGTTCAAATCAAGAATTTTTCTTCTTTCTTTTATTTCTCAAACTTGAACATTTACTAATAGATTTATTGACCACTTGGAAAGACAGATTATGACTTTTTAAGTCGATGTGGTGAACTTTTTAGGGGACTGTTGCCGTTTCACAGTACACACCCATGGGGCAATATTATTATTACAGTGGTTCTCAACTTTTTTGAGTCACCCACTGTCAGAAGTATCAGATTGCTGTTAACAAACTTAACTCACAGCTCTGTGGGGGGTCACAGCACGATTGTAATCTCAATCAAAGCCCAATATTCCCTCTCATTTTGCTCTGTTTTAAGTCTCAGGTTACTGCTGAAGGATGTTCAGCAGCCAGTTGCTAAGTTCGTCTGCTGTTTGGTGCAGTTCAGGTGGGATGTTTGTCATTTTTAAGGTAAAAATTCTACCGTGTTTCACCAAGACATAGAGGTCACGTGATTACATTTGTCCCATGTGGATTGGCATCAGTGACTTGAGGTATTTCTTCTCAAACATCTGCTTTCTGTTGTCAGCGAACTAAACAAGTATACAAGCTGATTGCAAGTTACAAAGTCAGGAGCAACAGAAGGTTATGATATTCAAGTACAGCCACAAAAAGCGCTTGACCTCAATGAGCTGCAGATGTGTATTTATGCTTGAAACGCATGAAGAAAGTGGGCAAGACAACTCTAAACTACATGAATTATGCGGCTGCTGAAGAACAGACGCTTTTGCTGAAGAGCAGTTGATCTTACAAGAAGCCTTGACATCATATCCAGGAGGGGAAGTAAAATACATGCACCACACGACACACACATGTGGGGTGGTCATTTCTAAATCACATGAGGTCCCCAGGTAACACTAGTCCAATGTGGAGAGGACTTAAGACAAAGTAGGGGCAAAGAAAATGAATGATTTGCGGGATGGGACAGTCTGACTAAATGCTGAATCACTGACTTGCAGCAGACTTGTAACAAAGTTTGCCCCTCGTCTGATCTGCAGTTTGAACTGACTTTCAGCCAGCCAAGGAGGTGAGGGTGAATGTCTGCCTTTATGCAGCTTAACTCCCAACCCTTACAGTAGCAGGGACAAGGTGACTTACAGGTAATCTATAAGAATAAGGAGCCAGGCAGGCGCCCTGGGCTTTTATTAGATCTCCGATACTCCCCGGCCCCAACCCCAGTCCCAGCCTCGGCCCCAGATTGGCACTCGCTGGCTCCACCTAGAGAAGGGCTACGTCGCAAATTACTCCAGACAGCTGCGATGACATCCACCTAAAAACCACCTTTCCTTTAACAGGGGCCGGGGTGGTGGAGGATAGAAGATGTCAGTGTCTCCTCGCATTCACCCGAGGAGAAAGTGAGAGAGAGCGAGAGAGGCAGAGAAAGAGTGGAGGGATCTATCCGTCAGAGCTTAAGGAGTTTTCTAACAGTACATTGACCTTGAGTGCTTGCCATTGATTTCCAGTAACGCCTCCCAAACAGCGTTGCGAACCCCGCCGAGCACTGCGGGACCCTGATTGGGAACAGATTTCCCAAATTCCGATAGCGTGCCACCTGCCCGGGATGATGGATAGTCCTCCTGTATCCCATCAATCCTCACCTGCTGCCGAGTAGGTGACACCTGGGCCAGATTTATCATCATATACGACATCAAGCCAAGCAGCCAATCGCACGGCGGCATACTAAACCGAGGCCCCTCCCCCCTGGAGGGCTCCATTATGTTTGAAAACAGATTTATTCCTGCATGTGACAAGAGGAGGGGAGATGAGGAGGGCGAGGAAGAGGAGGGGAGGGAAGGACAGAGAGAGATGACTTCCTGCGATAAACAGAGGGTTAAACTGAAGGAGGACCACAGGAATGAAGGATTGCTCTTACATTGAGTTGGGGGGGAATCACAAGAGGCATATTCGAAAACAAGAGCGCTCAGAAGTGAAGCCGCAGAGGCCAAGATATACAAACTTTTACTGAGTGACTTGCAAATATGGTCAGGGCAACACTTTGCAAAGCTACACTTCTACACAACACACACAGTTGTGTAGCAGTGTAACGTTATCCCAAATGTTCACAGCAATGTTCAAACCCAGTGAAATCCATCATTTTTATCCAAGGTAGTGATGTGTTTCCTTTGGTAGCCTGTCGCTTTAACGTTGGGTATAACACCGTGATACGCCGGAGAGAGTGAAGAAGGAAGCTGGTGAAGATGATTCAACATAACGTAAAACCTTAATTCGTTACCTCATCTGAACATTTATGCCTGTGTCAAGTGAGGGTTTTCATCAGCAATGGTGGTTGTTTAACAATGAATACAACAACTCCCATGATCCAACACTGTGTCTGATCACATACGGCACTTTTTGATAGGAGTATTACGTTGATGACAAACAAAGGCTGTTCCACTGGCAGTTTTAAGATGGCGATTCAAGCCATGCCAGGTTTATTCACTTTTCCATCATCAGTTTACTGTGCTGTGCCTCGGATGGAGGCCAGAGCGTGCCCACCCCACCTCCATACGGGCTGTGGTGATGCTTTGTGACTGCGACTGTGTTCTGATCTCAGTACTTTTGTAGCGTCTTCCTGAAATTCTGTGGTTTGACGTTGGGTTTTTCTCCTGTTCCTGTTGGTACGGTCAGACATCATCGCCTTTATGTTTCCTTTTCACTGTGTTTGCTCTCAGCTGTGTCAGGAGTCATGTTAAGTCACTGCTGGTGAAAACACAACATTTCCTGACTGCGCTGCTTCAAAGTAAAAGCTTATTTTAAAAAACGACATAACAGTGGAAGAATTTTTAGGAAATGAAACATGTTTGCCGTCGAATTAGCTGAGCTCTGTTAGCGGCTATAGTTTGAATGACATTGTCAGGGTTATTTATTCCAACTTCGCCACACGTCCTCCAGAAGACATTGTACAACCGTTTTCTCAAGCTGCATAGAGCTCAACATGAGTAAACTGAATTTCACGCAGAAAGATTGGTGGAATGTCCCTTTAAAGATTTATATAGCTGCATGAGGAAGTGTTTTTTTTTTTCTGTAATTGTGGATTATAAAGTTACAAACTTTTTTTTATATATAGTACGTATGTTTTCAAATGTGTTCGCCGGTCTCCCTGTAACTCACTGTGTTTATATGATTCACCGTACACAGCTTATCACATGATGGATTGATCTAATTCCATCTCTGTGAAATGATCACGGAAGCAGAAGAAGTGATCACAGGACCATGAATGCGCTAATCTAATTAATATCCTCCTTTTCCTGCCACTGATTTTACGACTAGTTAAAAACCTTCTGCTGCTTTTATGGCTATTAGAAGCCAAGTGTGCGCTATCTTCTTCTTCACTCTATTTTCTCCCTCCACCAGCGGTTGGCCAACCCTAAAAGTTAAGAGCCTCCGGGGAGCGTAGGGTTCAACAGACTCAGAGGCCAACTACCACTGGATCACTGCGACATTGCAACGTCTCAAAAACAATCCCGACAGCTGTGATAATGGCCTCGTATTGCTGCGTGCTTTCTTTTTCTGCAATTAACCTACCATCTCCTCTCCCCAAAAAAGCCTTTCCATGCCCTCATCTGCTCTGCAAACCCCCTCCTCCTTTTCCATCCTTCCCTCCCTTTCACTTGGCGGAGCTACAGCGGTTTCTCCAAGGCTCACCAGGCACAGTGCTTTAGCCCTGTGTAATCCTGCCAACCCTATTTCATTAGCCACGCGGACTAAAGAGCTTAACGACACAGCCCCATCGCAGTAGAGGGAGAGAGGGGAGAAAAAAAAAAAAAAAACGACACAACACAAATTCCTCAGAATACATGGGCCGCTCAGCCAGTATTTACGCTTTCTCCCTCTCTCTCCACGTGCCTTGCCATACCTCTCCCCCTCATCCTCTCCATCTCCATCTTGCAAAGGAGCCCAGAATGGATTAGAGATGGCATCAATGGGATGAGACGTATTACCAATCGATTTGGGGGGAGCGTGGCATTGTTCTTCTGAGTGGAAAACTTTGGATATGGCCAATGTGCCTATGCCAAATGCCGCTGCAGGAGAGACTTCCCCCTCTCTGTCTCTATTGCTCTCTCCTGTCTCATTTCATCCAAAACTACTGCTCGCATTTAATCACTGGAGTCACTGAGGACTGTTTTGTGGTTTGCCTGTATTGTCTTGGAGAAACATGTTGGGTTTAAGAGGCTGTAAAGTAGCTTTGCACTGATCTGGGGAGAAAGGAGGATAAACAAGCAGATTGGGAGAAACCTGATCAGTGTTAATGGTGATGGTTTAGGCTTTCGTCTTTTACTGATGCCGTCTGCCTGACAGCCAAAAACACCATTCTACTGATTAGACGGCAGCTACTGAAAAAGGAAGACGGGAGCTGCAGACTTACCATGCCTATAGTTTCATTCCTCTTCTACAGCCTGATGAAAGAATTGCAATTTACCTCTGCACCCACTGATCCTGCACAGACTTCATACCACAGAAACACTTGCAAAATCATGATTCTACCCCCTCAGCCTGGGGTTGATTGTGCTGAAATGGCAGGGCCTGAACCAGAAACTGTTGATCAATTACTTGATATTAGTGAGCGAGTGGTGGGAGTGACAGGGGCCTTGGAAAAGGAGCCCAAGGATGTAGGGGGGGCCTGGTCGGGGTCTGGGCAGGTTGTCAGCTAAGGGCACAAGGTGTGGGGGACAGGGGCAGAGGCTGCTGCCATATTTCTTCATGAGGGCGACAGTGACAGAGGAGCGACAAAACGAATGGCCTGTCAAAAGAAATGAGAACGAATAGTTCCTGTGTTCCACGGAAAGAGGACCCTTCAAGCATCAAGGGGCGGTTCGTTTGCAGGCAGGAAACCAGGACCAAGTCTGTCCAAGTCATGGCTGCTAACTACAGCGAACCCTCTCTCTCTGTCTGTCTCTCTCTCTGTCTCTGTCTCTGTCTCTGTCTCTCTCTCTGTCTGTCTCTCTCTCTGTCTGTCTCTCTCTCTGTCTCTGTAGAGGCCACATAATATGTTAATGATCACCTCTATTAAGGGAGGAATTAGTCAATTAAATTATCTTTAAACTGTGACACCCTGTCAGTGACCATCATGAGGAGCTTTTTTTAAGGACACAAAAACATGTATTTTGCCTTCAAGTAATTATCATCAGTTTGACAGATATGTGAACAATAGAAACACCCTTAAAACCTAATTAGAGGCTCTACCATTGCCTGGTCTGAAAAATGAAGCCAATGTGGTAGTGCCGCTAACCTTCATTCTTTCTAATGGCCAGCAGGAGGCGACTCCAGTGATTTGAAAGAAAGAGGTCTGATTGTGTGTAAGCTGATGAGAAAATAACCCTGCTTCTATCTTGATTTATTACCTCAGTAAACAGTTTCCTAATGAGTTTAGGGTCTCAATCATGAGTTTCAAGTCTTCTTCAATACAGCACAATGTTTAATTAGTCAATTATCGTCCCATATAGAGAAAAATAGAAGATACAGTATGGTATTTTTTAGAGTTTGGCTAACTTGTGAAGTTGCTACCTCCGCGTATCCTCTGGTTCTCAGTCAGATCCAATGAGCATGTCATCACAAGCTCCACCCTTTCATCCGAATGTGGTCACTATTGGCTCCAAAAAAACAAGATGGCGACGTCTGACCTCTCAATCAAGCAATATTGTTGGTTTATATTCCTGCTTTATAACTGCAAAGCGAAATAAGATAAGCACGGAGGGCATTGACAGAGGTGATTTACAACTTTGTGGACTGCTGTTGTTAGCATGCTAGTCATGCAAGTTTATGTTTGCAACCCTACCCAAGCTATTTCCTGCACCCCCTGCTTTTGGTCACACCATATGAGCGCATTGTACTAGGTGAAGGTTGATCCGACCACAGCTTCAGGATAGCGTGGGTGTGTAAAGACTGTGCTTCACTGCATCTCTACTGAGTTGTCATATGTTGGAACGTCAAAATGTTGACAGGTGCCGCGCATCTTGTAGTTCCTGTCGCTAGGTCGGACAAGCTTAACAATGAAAAACATGGTCCTGTGTAGCCGGGTGCTGCAGCATGTGTTAGTTTCTCAGAGTCAAGCAATATAGCTTCAAGAAGTCGACAGTAGACTACAGTCCATGAAGGAAAATATTAACATACATATATATATATATTAACCATGTTAACTTTTATCAACAAGGCCAAACAATGCAAATTCAATCATTCTGGTCTGAAGGAAAATGAGAGAAGCCACATATTCTTTTGGGTCCAAGGATGACGAGATTCTCAATCAACATTGCTCCTGCAAAGCCAGGTATGTGTCCAATTTCCCCCTTCTTATGATCAATAAGGTAATCTCTGTATTTATTCCTCACTACGGACCATAGTGCTTACCGTTGTGACGTTAGCTAGCCAGTTAGCTAACATTTAGCTAACCTAAAAAGAGACTCTACATGGTGATGTGTCTGTGTAGATTGTGGCATCAGTACAGTGTGAGTTTAGATTGTGAGGTTACCTTTGAACAAACGTTGGTGTCATTGGTGATGGCGTTGATGTTCAGCCGATGTTGAGGTCAACCACAAAACCTAATCCTCACTTTCCATCTGACTAAAGTTGTCTTTGGTTTTGGGACCGGGATACAGCACATTCCACTCAGTCAGGGTGTCGATGTCGCTTATCGAAATCCCCCAGCAACATCTTTTGAGTATCTTGCTATCTTCTTTTTCCTTCTCAATCAAGACAAACTGAGCAAAAAGCAATTAAAGATTTACCTGGAAACAGAAAAGTTGACCGAGGTTCATGTTCAGGTACTGACCTTGCTCAGCTGTTATTGGATAACAGAGGGAAAACTTCAAATTAGTCTAGTTGGTTCTTGAAGTGTGACGACCTCATGTTCCAGCATAACTCTTCCCAACTTTGGCCTGAGCAGATGGATCATTATCTAAGTAGGAACAGCTGTAAGAACAGTGCTCACAGGAACAATCTCTATGTCTTGATATGTAGGGTAAGTAGTAAGTTGGAGGGCTTTTTTCTTATTGTTGTTGAGGGTGATTAGGGTGAAGTTAAAGTGCTTTAGTTGTACTGTACGGATTAGTACAACAAACTGACCTTTGAATGTGATGTGACTGTCTGTGAGCGCTCCGTCTGTCTTTTGTTATCCCGCAGCTTCTCTCCGCCTTGTTTCTTTCTTTAATTTCCCCCCTCCGTCTGCCCCTCTCCTCTTCTTTTTCTGTCTCATCATTAGTGGCTGTCCCATGTTGAGCGGAGAGTAATCTGAACTACGTGTCCCAGGGGCCCATTCCTTTACTTCCTGCTGTAGGAATAAGTGGCCTATTGATTAGTTATCAGCCCGTAATTGGGCTACGATCTCCCTCGCCCTCAGATATCCCCCAGATATATGACACTCCTGACAGCCTGAGAGGTGGGTGAGGAGGCGGGGGTTGAGTGGTGGCGGGGGTGTTCCTCCCGCCTGCCTGCCAACGCTTTACTCAACAAAATGTCCTCCTGACCACGAAAGATGCCAGCTGCTGCCCACGTCTCTTCCTGCAGAGGGGATTTTCAACATCAGGCCGGGGAGAGATTATTCAATCTTTCAAATTATACAGCCAGCGAGAGGTCCAGCAGGATTTTATGCTCTGCGTTAACTATGAGCACCCATTTTTTTTTGCCATTTTCTCATAGGAATAAACTCTGAAATTGTAATCAGAGTTTTTAAAATGAAAATGGTGCGGCTTACCGAGAAAGAAACTTATATAAGCTCAGAGTAAGTACACCATTCGCATATGGATAATTGCCTGTGAGGGATTTCAATACAAATTGAGGCTCAGGAAGCGGATAAGCAACAGGAAGGGTGTCTCCGCTCCTGTGTAAGCATCCAAATCTACTGTGAGTGCGCAAAGAACCATGACTAACTCTTACTAAGTCTGTTTGTGCGTTTTTAGGAAAAGCTTAAAGATACTCTCCTCACTTCTTCATCTCGCTCCCTCTTACTGTCAGAACCTCCTTTTTCCCTCCCAAAACGACGCGTCGCTCTCCGGATCTCTTTCTTTTAGCCGGAATGAGAAATGTGCAAGTCGCTGTCCGAGCGCTCCCACATGACGCGGTGTTAATTGTGGGAGCGTTTTTTTGCGAGCTTGATCAAAGCGCGCCGCGGAGAGGGAAGATGATGAGGCGCCTCGTCTCCCCGTCGGGTTCTCCAGACAGACACAACATGTCAAACCCTCCATTTAGCAGCCAGATTAACGTTCATCCGAGCCCTCCCCCTGCTCCCTCGCTCCTGCCGTCTCTCCCTCAAAACCACATCTGATAAACATCTCATTTCCACACTCAATATTGCCATAATCAAAAGTCCACCCGTTACGTGAAGCCTGTTCATCATCCCGCTTCCCTCCTCCCTCCGTCCGGCAACCGTCAACCTCTCTCCCCCCCGTTCTCCTCCCTCGCTCTCCCCCTAGAGAAGTGACTTTCCCAGTGGAAGTGCATTTGTCTCCTGGCATTAATCTAGTGGAGATATAAAGGATTGTTTGAGGCGGCGGTGTCCTGTGGGCTGTATTGTCTCTGCATCTTCCTCTCTGACAGAGCGCAGAATAACGCAGAGAGATGTGACTTTAGTTCGCCTGCTCCCTCGCGCTCTCCTCTGCTCGCCAAGAGCTATAGGCAAATGATTCTTCAGTTTCTGAGGAACAGATGAGGGGATTATTGCAGGGAGGGTGGAAATTAATATTTACATTCATCTGCAATAATCTTAAATCACGCCGCATGCAGAGGTGTTTAGAGTCTCATCCGTCTTTAGGCTGAATCTCTTTAGTGTCTCCAAAGGGATGAGAGCCTGTGTGGAGAGACTTCAGAGGAGGTCGGGGGTTTGGAGAAGCTGCTCGGGTCACGTGCACTGTTGTGTGGTAGGGCTGCTCCCGGATCTCCACAGAGGCCTCGTGAGCCTCCAACAGAGACTCTTTGTGAGATTTGTGAGTTTTAAAGGACTCATTTTCTTTTCTTTTTTCATGGCTGTATTAAAAGTTGCCTCAAGTGTTTAATTAAAAACCTTATCTTAATGTTCCAGCCAATAAGAATAACCAAATAACACCACAGTGATCTTACATAATAGTTTGCTTACATACATTTTTTTTTTAATATTCATTGTGGGGCTGTTCACAATAACGATATTATCTTAACATCGACTAACACACTGTGGCAGTGACTTCGTCTTCTTCTTTTCTTTATGGCGGGTGGCGAGCAGCGTGACAAACTAGCTCCACTTTCGACGACGGTGTGAAATAACAGAATGAAACAGAAACGATTATCATCATTATAGTCATATCGTGACACCTCTAGGTCATTTTTGTATATATTTTGTGACGAGGCTCAACGCTGCATTAAGAATACATGTAGACAGTGTGTGCATTAAAATCATGCAGGTGCAGCTGAATTTTATTTTCTGTTTGGTGTGTTTGTTTTTCTTAACGCTGATCAACTGCAACTGACAAATATTGTCATCATAGTTCAACCTTTATTCGATTATTATCTATGTGTTGTTTAGTCTGTAAAACGGCGGGAAAATTGAAATCGTGATCTGTTCATATTGCTTTTTTAGTCCAACCCTCGATACAAAACCTGAATCTATTCTATTTATAAAACCATACAACAGAGAAAGGCAGCAAATCCTCAGACAGAATTTGCACATTTGCCTCATAAATTGCTTAAACATCAAGTATCACAATATGTTTTTATTTTATTTTCTGCCAGTTGCCGGACTGATTGCTTAATTCATCGTTTTTGGCAAGACTTGTGTTAAATTAATGTGACCATATTTCTAAACTAGGTTGATGTTTCAGTTGTAATAAAATGACTTTTTTTTTTTTTTTGTAAAATATCATTAGTGGATTAAATTATCCAGAGAACTTCCGAGTCAGCGGATCACAGAGGGTGTTTCAGTCCTGCTGAGTAAATCTCTGGACTCGTGAGGAGTTTATTAAGAAAGGCCTGCTGTAATTGTATTTTGTGTATATGTGTGCGTGATTTCATTTCGCTGTTCGAACGGGGCACGACGATGGTGATGACGATGCGGGGGAGGGGAAGGACGACGAAGAGGCCGCTCACTCCGCCTCTCTGTCTGACGGCACAGTTGGACTCTGACTAATGGGGAAACTCTTTATGTATATGAGTCACATTAATAACAGCACAGAGTGGACACCGCGGACATTAATAACTGTGTACAGTTGCAGGGAGCATATAGCGCAGTATACACACCGGGGCCGCATCAATAACAGCTCATAACCTCCAAGTGCGGCATGAATCAGGGCGCCACGTGCACTCCGGAAGTCCCACATGCAAACACTATGCTCACGCACGGGCCTAAAAATAGAAAGTCACAGTCATTAGCCATAAAATTTTGTAAAAAAAGCAAAAATTATCCCTTGGATATTAGAAACCATTAGCTTTGGGGAAAATCAAATAGCCTGTGTACTTGTGTGTTTCGTCTACCTGCTCCTCCACATGCTGGGTGATGCACGGTGGGGATAGCTAATGAAGCCGATAATGTAGCAGTGTGTGTCTAATGAGAGGAGATGAGCTCAGCTTCCAAACGATTCGCACCTAATTCTAGCGCGTTTGCGTGTGAACGTGTTTACATTCATGAACCTGGACCGTTGAATCCTCAATGGGCTACTTCCTGCTGCACTACGTCCACTTTCGCTTACTTGTGTATTCACAAAGCCCTGTGAAAATCACCCGACCCCCCCAGAACTGAGCTGACATGCGAACGACCCGCGTCTTCCTCGTCGCGTTAACCGTTCATATTTCAACCTACACGTGCAGTTCTGCTGGTTTTGTAAAGCAGAACAGCGGTGCGTCCCGTGTTACACGGTGACAAGAGAGCAGACGAGACTGCTCAGACGACGCCCGTGATGTCCACCTGCTGTGAGAGACAATAACCAGATGTGAAGAGGAGAGTTTGACACATGCAAGTCTGCTCATTGTGGCCAATTACCAGGTTGAAGCATCCTCCTGGCAGGCACGGAGCCAGAGAGAGAGAGAGAGAGAGAGAGTGTCACAGTCTAATCAAGAGCATCCAATCATTTGAATCACAATCTCTGTTGTCTCATACCGCACATTCTATTTCCATTTTTAGGCTTTCGGAGCGTGATTGACGGTTGTGACTTGGACACTTCTGCCACTGAGGAGCTTAAAAAGCAGAACTAGATCGGAGCAACAAAAACAACGTCAGTCCTTTATTTGAACATATTATGCCCTGTTTCCACAGTTCCGCTCTGTGCAGGCTGCGAGGTAATGATCAAACTCACTTGTTGAAGGCCCCCGTTTCTCCCCCATTAACCGCGCCGACGTTTTTCAGCTTGTCAAGTCCACACATAAACAGACAGTTCAAACTCGGGAGCTGCTACCTGCTTCCTGAGCAGGTAAATGAATCGAAAAGGGTTGTAAAAGTCTGATTAATGCAGGATCGGAGAGCAGGACGGCGAGATAGCGAGGGAGAGAAAGAGAGAGAGAGAGAGAGAGAGACTAAGCCTGTTCTCTCAGACGTAGCACTTTGCAAATATGGCACTTTGTTTCCGTGATGTGGAAGCTTATTATCTTAATATGCATTCTTTTATTCCCCACTATAAAACACTGGCAGGGGGAAGCGTGGCACCGTTCTTCATGCTCCTTCTTGTAATAGCTTCTCACAGCTCCTCATTCTATTACAAAAGATACAACAGTTAGTTAAGACCCCACGAAACATTTCATTTTCTGTCCTGCTAATTAAATGTGTCTCAGATGAGCCCACTGAGCCCACTCGTCTGGTTGTCCCCCCATTTGGAGTGCCACCAGAGTTTAATATATGGCATTAAACAGGGATTGAAGACGGAGTATGGAGCCTACCTCCCATTGGGAACGTAATGAATGATTATAAGGCATAATCTTGGTAATGCAGAAATCCTTTAGTTTGGCTTCCGCCATTTTATTTAAGTTACTGTCTGTTAAATATGGTAATGTGTCCGGCTATTTTTGGCACACTTAAGATTTTGAATGTAGTGAGCAGGGGGTTATAAAATGCGTATCGTGCAGATGCATAAAGTGAGCTTTAATGACTTTTCTTCTCCGCGCTCGCAACGCTCCATTTTCTTTTCTTTGCCAAAACATTGTGATAATATTTTACACATTATTAGAATCACATCATGGTGCGAGAGTTGCTGTATTTGTCTTAAAGTGAACTGTGTGCATATTTGGGGACAATGTTTTAATCAGAAGAGAAGCTTCTTCATGACTTATTTCGTTTTTTTTTGTGACTAAGCAAACTCCTTGTTTTCGCGACGAACTGACCTTAAAGGATGACACAACTTCATACGGTTTTACTTTGTTTATGTGTGGCGGACCCTGCCACCTTTCTACCTGAGAGAAGCTTATGGAAAAAGTAAATATTTTGGGTTTGAATCTCTTCTTTGTGCACCTTTAAACACATTTTCCTTCCACACAAGCAGCTGCTGCTTCTTTGAGCAAAATATTTCAATAAAAAAAAAAAAAACAGGAGGGAAACCCCAGAGGAAAAATAAAAGTGAGGTCCATCGCAACGCGGCACATAAGTCAAACCGCGACGAGGATGTTTTTTTAATAGATGTAACAATTAGTAAAGTCACCATACCAGTAAATCACAGGGAAGTCCAGGAGCACAGGTTATCCTTTACCCAGGATGCATCAGTGTTCTCCTGGGGTGAACTTTAAAAGGTCAGTCGGTGTCTCATTAACACAAACTGTAGCTGTAGTAGAGTATCAACACACAGCTGGTCTTGTACACCTAAGATCAAGGTACTCGAGTCACCAGGCCACAAAGAGATTTCTGTTTTCATTCACAAACCGCTTGACTGAACGACTTTGAGTCACAAACTGCTTCAAATATTCGTTTTCACAGATTGCTTCAGGTGTTTCACTCTCACTTTAAGTGAACGCTGACTCTGTTTTACTAAAAGGAAGTTCATCAGCCCACTTGGAACGTCATTTTTATACACATTAAATGTATTTTGAGGAGGGCTCTGATTAAAGCTGATCTGGTTGGAGTGTGCTACTTATTTTTAACATATTTAGATAAAGCAGAATCATATAACACCGGTGCACAAATGCTCTTAACTTCCTGCACTGACGCTGTATAAGTGGTCCTCCTCCCGCTGCCGTATATAAGCTTATTTTATGATATATGCCTGAGTGCAACCCCTGTATAGTGTAAGGGAAAAGAAAAAAAAAACCCATCCCAGATGAAATAAAGAAAGTAGTAAACTTCATGGCAGTGAGCCTCCTACATGAAAGTCCAAAGGGAGACAGAATGAGGTGCATACAGGACTATTAGCCCTCAGTAACACAGCTGATGCATTGGCTCTGGACTCTGCTTGTTAACCCTTGAGACTCCCAGTCCGATAAATCCTGGTTTTAAGAGATCTGGCGAACCCGGAGCTCACACAGCAGCTAGTGTCCACCGCTGCATCAAATATGGGCACTTAAACTGCTCTCTGTGTGGGACCGATTTATGATATTTTTGGGTGTACAGGGTTTAAAACACGACCTTTTTGCATTAAAACAATCTATTTTTTCTTCCTCGCTTTGTTAGGACACGATTGTTCTGCCGCCGAACATAAAGTCATACAAACGCCACCTTACATATGAAAAACACACTCAGAAGTTGTTTTCCTGCGCTCTGAATTTACACTACAGCAGCGACGACATGTAGCAGCATCAGATGGGACACCTCGTCTGATTAATATTTATTCAGAAGCATCAGAGGGGGCCTCTGTTGTGTCTTCTAATGAATAAAACACGATGTTTATCCTTCCTGTTTAACGTTAAGTCCCCACCAACAGTCACAGGGACCAGGAGAATATTTACTTGCGTCGGGGACACCGGGGAGTTGGATTATCTGCTGGCGGCTTTGTAGTTTTCTGAAGCTTCCCCGTGTGACATGTTCCGGGGAGAGTGCTCTTATTTACTCTCCGGTCCCTCTGTGCATAGCCCTCCTTATTGTTTGCTCTCATGTGCCACCACTCCTGAGGAATGTGCTCCGGGAGGAGGGAGGGAGGGAAAGAGAGAGAGAGAGAGAGAGAGAGAGGGAGGGACACTGATGCTGTGATCATTACATTAGAGTCCACCAGCTCACAGATGGAGAAGTTGTCTCTGCGCTTTTAGATTGGGAAAAAAAAAAAGATTTGATGTTGTTTGTCCTGCAAGGAACTGACTTTAATGTGAATGAGGGAAAATTAATGTACGGTTTTTCTTCTTACAATTAAAAAAACATGTATATTTCCTTTAATTGGTGCTTTTTAAAAAAAAATTTTAATCAATATTTGTTTATTTAGGAAACTACAAATGTGCTTTTCGTCCTGTTAAATAATCTGCTTGTCCAGCAGAAAGAAAAAAAACAGAGACCACACATGGAAAATAAAGATTAAAAAAATGAAGGATTTTTCCATTTAAAGCAGAAAAAAATAAAAAACATTTGCACCCAGCAGCAGCAGCAGCAGCAGCAGCGTCGGACACTCACAGGACCTCTGAAGGAACATGCGGTATTATTTTCTACCGAAAGGTGGCGACGTTGGGTTTCCAAACACTGTCAGTCACGCAGACCTCGTGCCTGGCTCCTCTCAAACACTTCCACCGTCCTCACACGACGCTGCGCTTCATCCTGCAGACGTGTACTTCTGATATTTCATCTGCTATACGGGTTTTTTTTATTTTTATTGATTATTTATCTGTCGCTCGGTGGAAAATCATTAAAAATGTAATTCAGTACATCTCATTGCCAAAACGGAGACGGTTTGGGGCTCATTAATTAGAAAAAATGCATAATTAATGAAATACACCTGTGAAAGATATTTATCTGTCAACACGACGAATGTCAGAAGGGTGGAGAAAAAAGTCTGACGGTGCTGAAACAAACAATGAGTCTAAAAATGTCTTTAAATGGTTGTTAAAATGATGGAGAGAGAGAAAGAAAGAAAAAAAAAACCCGAATTATGTGTTAAATTGTGACGACTCGCCAATCCAAAAGAGAGAGACATGCATATTTACCATCTGATATCTTCTGTTAATCCTCCGAATCTGTTTTCTGTCTTTTATTTGCTTTTCCGCGCAAAAAAAAAAAAAAAAAAAAAGTGACAAAAGACCGAATATTAAGTCTGGTGTCAATCTGCTGATGGGCTCGGACACTTGACAAAACTTTGGGTTTCTATACTATTATGCTAATTAGCTCCCCAGGCTGAGCTCCTCATTGGCTGAGTCTCGGTCAATTTCATATTTCAGTGTGACGTCAGCCCGCCTATAAAACTAAGCAATGCTTTTTAACTCGTCGGCTGACTGATCCCCCGGAAAAAAAAAAAGGAAAAAAAATCTATCAATCCTTGGGTGGAGTTTTTCCCCCCTTTTTTTTTTTCATTCTCCACAAAGCAACTATTTGCCCGGGACACGTACGTGAACCTCCTCAATTTGGCGCACTAATCCTAAAAGGAGCCATGAAGTGTTAAATGGTAGAAACAGAGAGAGCGGCGCTCAGACACCCGCACGCTGGGAGAGAGGGAGGAAACAGCGCTACTCTGTGCAACACAGACTGAAGGAGAGAGAAAAAAAAAAAAAAAAAAAAAAAAAAAAAAA
>OMLP01039785.1:0-25836 GCA_900302685.1 Spondyliosoma cantharus | reverse complement strand
TGAAGACCTGTGCTGGCTGCACAAGTCTAATTTAAGGCTCTCACAAATAAATAGTATGGGTATATTGTACATTTTCTGAATCATCAGAGTGCCTTGAGTATTGAAGTTGTTGAGTTTTGTGTCCCTGGTGTTCTTTCATGCCACAGGGTTAAAAGAAAGCATACAGTTTAGGCGGAAATTGTGAGAAAATGTGTGTTATTTCTGGTTTAAAGAAGTCATGTGACCTCTGTGTTTGTCAGACAGATTCAGTTCTGGGCTTAAATGAAAACCTAAAAGGTCCCCTTTCCAACGATACCAAGCACCATATTATAGAATATTGACAATATCCCTACAATGAGCCTAAACCAGATATACACCAGATTTCAAAACACAATTTATCTTAGGGGGTTAGTAACTTCATGAGCTGAAAAAAAGTGATTTCGCTACCACCCCTGCACTGCTATCATGATTTTTCTAGTTCTAGGGGTGTATACCTTGCCAAAAATCAATAATAGCATTTGTCCCCCCAATGATACCGATCAACCCCCCTGGCTCATGGACTAATATTTGCTTTACATTCAAGGAATGTTAGGACTAACAGTGAAGAGTGTGATACTATCTCAACTAGCTATTTTGACTGTCTTTGGTCGTGTAAATATTCTCAAAACCAAATTTAAAAGAGCCGTTAACATTACGCTAAATTCTGATACACAGTTAAAGCATCTTGGCGCCCAACATGTAAAGACATTTCTATAGCACTAGGAAATGGACTTGCATTTCTATAGTGTCTCAAAGCGCCTTACAACACTTGTCACATTCACCCATTCACACACTGGTGGCAGAGGCTGCCATGCAAGATGCCAATTGCTCATCCGGAGAAATTTGGCATTCTGTATCTTGACCTCAAGGATACTTTGACATCTTAGGGAGCCGGGGATTCGAAACCAGCGATCTTCCGATTACTGGACGACCCATCTTGGTGCCCAACCAGTGTAAGTGACAGCCATGCAAGACAATTTAATTGACTAACAACAGCCCAGTTGCCAGGATTTAATGTTAGCAGTTAAAGTTTCTGCAAACCACAGATACACTGAAGGTTAACATTTGTACCAATTGTGGCGTCAAGTTTAAATCATATGCCTATTAGCCACCTTTCACATCAGGAGGTGGAGGGAATGGTAGTGGAATTATTACAACCAAAAAATGCTGCAGAACAGCCGACCTCAGTTCAAGTCACCACTGAATATGTTTAAGGACACCTGGAGACATTTCATGGGAAGTCGGACCATCTCCATCCGTGATAATGGCAAAAAAAACATTTATTTTGAGCCAAATCATGATGTTTTCCAAATCCTCACCAATGTTTTTTGTGTGTAGCCTGAGCAGAGCATAAGTACCGTGTTGTGATGAAATTAGAAATACAACAATAACGAAATGTTCAGTTTTAACCCTGTGGTTTTACAGACACATACTTAGCTAACATTTGTTTGTGTTGCTAACAAACTACTGCACGTATATTTCTCTTACAGCCCCATACATGCCAAATCCAAAGCATGAGATGCCTGCTGTGCCTCCTTATAATTGCTCACCCATGAACAGGCAATCACTTGTTGGTGATGAGTTAAATCTGTTGGTTATGCCAGCTCTAAATGACAGGCACACTTTGTATGTTGAGGCAACGCGCTGTTTGCTCGGTGCAGGATGTGGGACTGGCTGCTCTGCTGTTTGAGGCTGGTGAAGAGAAAGAGCGAGAGCCATCAGATTAGCTCTTCCAAGCCTTAGGTAATAATCCAGTGAGCTGCAACATTTCTTTATCTGGGTTTTTGCTACAGGCCATAGTAGCCTGTGGTTCATTCAATAAAGCCCTTGCTGCATAGAGTAAACACCTCATACAGTATAAATTAACTCTGCTTCCTGAGGGTGCAGAGACCCTGACAGGTTATATAACCACTTTTCATTATGCTAAATATTTAACAGTGTTACACATCTGCATGTGCCAGCTGTTGTTCTGAAAATTATTCAAAAATTAATTTAGGACAAAAGATGGAGAGGTCATCCTCGCGTTTATCTTATTCAAACACCTCATTTCTATCCCACCTATACCTTTCATCCTGGAGTCTGACTCATGAGAAAAGCTGAGTTTGAAATTGTTTCATTGGATTTACATATTTGAAAGGATCATGTCTCTGTGCCCATTTCTTGGACTTATTTTATTGGACTTCTTATACTGGATTTGCTACATTAGTACTGGATCTGTTATAATCCTATTGTATAATTATAATCCCATTACTGTATTTTGTACTAACTGTTACAACTTTCTGTTCATGTTTCACAATTTCCACTTTCCCACCTCCCTGCTGTCTGACGAGGAACATTTTCTTCCTTTAAATTTATCCTCCAAAGGTCTTGTGTTCCTCTTGCCTTAAGGTTTTGGGGGAATTTTTACCCCCTGCTTTAATAGAGAGTTTATGATGGGAACTGTTGCTGTTGTGGGCCTGGGAAGCCTGTTGAGGCATTGAAACTGGCCAAAACAAACAAACCTGACTTGACTACAAGATGTACTGCATGTTGCTCCACTGAGAATGTAGTAGTTTTCATGGGTAATGGTTCAGGCATTATTAGCTCCAGTGGAGATGTCTTCTATAAACATAAAACCATGACCACAGAAAACAGGTATTTCTAATTGGCTAGCAGGTATCCAAATATGTATATACCGATGCATTCACATTCATACCTTTATATACAATACCATATCGAGATTTCTATAATTCGTGTGATATCATGCTCACATTGCATGTTTAAGAGGTGGAGGGGATAACGGTGACTGGAGCTCCAGACTGTGTTTCAACATTTGCAAGTGTGAAACCACTGGCTATCTTTAAGGAGACCTCGGGACAATTTCTAGCAGTGTTTGTGCTGACAAAAAAAGTGTAGTTGGGACATCTGCAGCTGTGTTTGTGGTGACCAAAGCAGGTATCTCAAGCCAAAACATGATGTCATTCTCACCCATATCATGTGGTTTTTGGGCCAAAACTTAACTAGACCACAAGCACAACATGGTCTTGGGTTACACGATACTGGAAAGAGCTGATATTGCAATATTTTGGATTTAAATGACCACATGAAAAGCTAGAGGAATTTTCACCAGATTACTTGAATAGCTCTATTTGGAGAGAATAGAATCAATCATTATAATCATAATTATTAGGGTGATTTTATAGGGAAGTGAATTTTATGAAACAACCAAAGCAGACCCTGCATTGTTCGATGCATTGATCAAGAACGATTGTGATTTGTGGTCCGCTGAACTACAAAGAACCTTTATTTCTGACTTTAATAGACAGGCTCTTCTTGTTGATTAGTCATTGAAAATGAAAACTGTGCAGGTTTTCAGTTTGTATCAAGCAGGAAAGGAAAGTTGTGGCATGACGAGTTTGAGTCAAATTGCCTTATATGACATTGGACGTCCTAGGATGCAACTATTGCACATGCACACATTGCGATGTCGATGTTGCAACATTTAGGAACGTAAATTTCCAACATATCACTGGTTTGTAGAAAACGTATAATGGGGAAATGTATTCTTGAACACATTTATTCCGACTGTGATGGCTGTAGAGGTTAGAAGGAGCAGTTCTCTTTTTTCATTGAAAAAAAATATATGGATAAAAGTTCTGACTGACAATGATTTGTGCAGCTCATCCAAGATTGTCCTCCTTTTCTGTCAGTTCTTTTTATGCATATGGATTGCGAGCTCTGTAAGATGATGCAACATTCTTTTCTTCCTACTTTGCCATTTTCCACTTTGTTCTGGGTGCACTTTGATGCTTTGTTATTTATTTTTTTCAGGAATAAAAAATATATCACCCACAGCTGATTCATACTTTCAATGTATGAATACAAAATCATAATTCTGACAAACATGAAAACAAACACTCACACAAACATCCTGTTTATTCATTCTTGACCCTCTGGTTAAAGTGGAGGCTGTGGTTACTTATTGAAGGTGCTTGTGCACACTAGTGACAGCCAAACAAAGAATCCTGAGCACAAGCACACACATTTTCTAAGTGGACAAGTGAACATGTATGCACTCATGTACACGCACGCACACAACCCTCATCATGTCCTAGTTACACTGGGGATTTAGGAGAGTGCATACACTGGAGCCTCGGGTCTTAACAGGACATGAAAGGGCCTGCGCCAACAGGATGCCACTGCAGGAGACTGCCCTCACATTTGATGTGGTAATCCTGTCATGGGGACACCAAAGCTGGTTAGGTTTAACACGCTGCTGTGGTTCTGATTCATGATGGCCAATAGCACTATGGCACTGACAACAAAATATGGATCAGATCAGACCATGCTTGTGTATTTTGCTCAAAATTTAAAATTTAACCACAGTAATGTGACACTGATATGGTCCATTCTGATGACTGAGTGACTGGAAACAGGAATATTTCAGATTAACCGAAGACATGAAGGAAGGACGGAAGGAAGGAAGGAAAGCTCTTATATAAAGATATGTAAATGCTTGGATGATTCATTTGGGAATCTGTGCCTATAACAGCAGAGTGCAGTTTGTCACATCTGTATAACATGATGTACAGTCCACATAAACAGTCAAGAGTTCAGTATCAGCACAACCTATGCGACTGCACAACTACAGCAGTAAACAAGCATTTGTTCATAAATAAATGCAAACATACACACATAAGCACACACACTGTACGGAGGGTGAATTGTGAAGACAAAAATCTAACCATGAGTCTTTACAAGAGCGCCTAGGGCAGTGAGTCTGACTCCAGCTAGAATAGTTGCTGCTTTCACCGCATCTGCTGCTGCTACTGTAGCCGCAGGATTAGGTGCAGCTGAACCTTCGGTGTTTCTGCCTGTCTCAACGGTAGCCCAGAGTTCACTGCTGCACTGCTTTACCTCTACAGATAATATCACTGACAGGTTCACTGCTACGAGTGATTGAGAACAGCGATACAGGTTTTTCTCAGTTAGGCCCATTATACCTGTTTGGTTTCCAATTTTGAGATTATACAGTCACTAGTTTTTGGTGCACCTAGCTCAAAATTGATGCAGTCAGCCCCTCAATAATTCATGAAGGTTATGATGTTCAGTTATTGATGAAACTGTTTAGGAGAGGTAGCTGCTGTGTCCTCAGCTTCAGTTGAGTGAACTCACATTGGTTTACAAAATCTTCAAAACAGAATACAGTTTTAGAGGATAAGACTTTATGATAGCACAGCAACTTGTATTTAGTGCTCATATGCAGTGCTGTCAATTAGTCTAAATGGTTTGAGGGCCTGAATATACGCCCGTTATCCAAACACAACAATTACACTCGCATCTAACCGACATGTTCAGATTCAGAAACTTTATTGATCCCCGGGGGGAAATTGCTTAAAATGCAGGTTTAATGCAGGATTGTTATGTGTATCAACAAAAAGGAAAAAATGTAGCTGTTATAACACAACTGAAGTCCCAAAATCCAATACGCAAGAAACAAAAAGGTAGTTGACAAAAAAAGCTGGCAACAAAAAGACAAGATGGAGAATCCAAGAAAACTGAACAGTAATACAAAAACAGAGGACAAACCATAAAGCTACTGGGAACAAATCAGGAACACAAAGGACAAATCATGGCACACATACACAGGAATGATTAACAAGAACACAGATGTGCAGGAAAAAGGGCAGGAAAGCAGACAATGACAGGAAGTAGAAAGTAAATCATGACACATGAGGATATAATCCACAGAAAAAAAGGAAATGACTGAGCAAAAACAGAGCACATGACAAAGATGCACGATTCCTCTTTTAAGCTAACTCAAGATTATTATTTTTTTGTTATGATTAGCCAGCAGGCAAAGGTTCCTGTAATGACAATCACCTTTCAGGTCTAACCAAGAACTACACTCACAGCCATATGGGCATCCAGAGCTTTCAGTCACTGTAAACAGTCCACCTTTTCACACTGACTGTATGTGTAGTTGCCTTACAAAGGCATCTCTTCACTAACAGCATGGAGAGGAGGGATAGCAGCAGTGACCCCTAACTCTCTCAATGTGCACATGGCAAGGGAGGGACGAAGATCCTCTGAAAAAAACTCACACTAGAAATCTGATATCAGGATTTGGGCTGACTCACCCATATGGAAATGTAATATATGATATATACGCCCCTATGTCACGAGTGATGCTGCCATATAGGTTACTTTTAAGGCAATACAAGATTATAGTTAACATACATCCTTGGTTAAATAGAGATATACAGTATGTTTATAAAATATATGACACACCTATTGTAAAAGTTGTGTATGTACATATATGAATTATATTTTGTGTTATATGCTGCGGCCATATGTATACGTTGGATGGATACATTTACAATATATATGAAAAAACATAGCAATGTATGCTTAAATTAAAATTATATGGATTTTCAAATGTATGCACATACTATTCGTATATTTGTATATTACAAATTTATACTATATATTCAGTCAATTTATTAAATTGTTTCATTTTCTGTTAGGTTTCATATATGGTTTGTACATATAGGTATATGTATTACATTGTGTAAGTTGTTGTAAGTTCAGCTGAAACACCACTCATTCAGAACCAATTGTGTGCATCCCAAGTATGGGCTATGACCCAACACCAAACGGGACCTTGTGACAAAATAAAATAGCCTCAAAACCTGCAGTTTCAATTGCCAGAATACAAGAAAAGTATAGTTTTAGCATTTTAATCTATTATTTGCTTTTCTTTTGTTTACTGCCTAAAGACTGTATTCAATCTTGTAAGTGGAGTCAAGTGGTTTTTGATCTATCAGAGCATGTAGAGCCCCTCCAGCAATGCATGTTAATGTAGGCGCAGTGACTTTAATTAGCACTTCCACTGGCGAGGTCCACCTGCTTCATTTTCAATTAACAGTCATACAGTTAACTCCAGAGAGCAGTGCTCTAACCTTATTAAAGATAGAGCGAGTTACAACAATCCAGAAAGAACTGAGTTACTTATTTGAAGCAGATTTTTTGCTTACCATATCGCAAGTACATTATAGGTATGTCTGTCCTCAAACTGTCTGGTTGTCACAGTGGAAAACGTTGTGTACAGAGTACAGCTCTGAGTCAAACACTGTGATTCATCCACGCCTGTTATTTAGTGACTCTCTGCCCAAGAACACACATTAACTTAATTTACAAAGTCTCTCTTAATCAATTTCAGAGAAACAATGTGATCCTCTGTGACTCACTGTTTGAAAAGAAAGTGTTAATCACTGTCCTGTCAGATGACTCATACAGCAACCACTTCATGGAAGAAGGAAAAATACAAAATATACGAAAAGGGCAGCGGATGGCACAGCAGTGAAACTGAAGTCGCATTTACAAAAGGGTTGAATAAAAAAAGATAAAGTTTTGATGATGAAACAGGATACTGGGACACCACGCTACCTTCCCTCCACAGTCTGAGAGCCTTGATAAGCAAAGCTCAGTGCTGATCTGAGTCTAGACAGAGGAACAGCCACAAAGGCCTTGCAAGATGATTTCAGGGTCGGTTCAGGCTCGGGTTGATTCAGAAGCAGAAATCATGATTTGAATACTAACAATAGAATTAAACTCAATAGAGATTGTAGAAGAATGTTCATACTAAGGGGTTGAGGATTTTTGGGGCCCATCACCAATCACGGATTGCTGGAAGCAGAATCGGCCGATACAATCATGATTGCCGATCAAAAGGGCATTTCTTTACTTTATTTAGATGTATAGCTGTTAGTTATTCATAGCATAGTAATAAAATATTTATATGTATATTATTTTGATAGATTCTAAGAAATTGGTTCAAAACAAAATGTAAAGTTATTTGTAAACTGTAAATAATTTAGTAGCAGAATTTGGGAATAACATGTAAAAGTTTCTGTAATTATAAACTTATAGTACTTTTACCTCCAAACTGTACTCAACTAAAGTACCTCAGTATATTTATTTACTGCAAACTGTTGTCACATTAAAGTGCAGCTCTGTTCAACTCCTCATCTTCCTCTGAACAGAAACTCTCTGTCCTGCTGTGTGTTTAGCTCTGCTGTAAGCTATTCAGTGCCCTCTTGGTTTAACCATTGCAACATACTGTATTTGCGAGGTCCTGCCAGCAAGTAGTTTGTGACTGAAGGGTTACGGTGGCGCAACACAATTTTTTATAGCATTAGGTGCGAACAGCCAGTCAGTGGTTGTAACTAGCGCTGACACAGCATGAGAACAGCGCTTCATAGTAGTCAGTCAGAGCACCCTTAGTTTATGCATTTAAATACTCATGTTTTCTCAACCAGCTTCTAAATATAATTTTAGGTTTAAGATCGTTTATGGACACAGTGTTCTCACAGAGTCATTACAGTTTTGATCACTTCACTTTAATTTAATGGAGTTTTATCTGTGCTCTTCTCACTGGTTTGAGGTGGCTGGCTCAGTTAGAAGAAAGACTTTGTCATTAACTTCTCAGCCGCTTATAATCTGATCAAACAACAGTTAAACACAACTCTATGAAGCAGACTATCTGAGCTTTTTAACCACTTGAGAAAATCATGAAAAGTCTTAAGAGTTAAGAATAATTTACAACTGATTTAGAACCAGAGGGTGTATGCAATTTAAAATCATTGGTGCAAACACTACCCACATACAGTATATTTATTATGCCTCATTAAAAATGTATTTAGCTGGATAATTAGGGCAATAAATAGGGCATGGTAAATTGAATGCAACAATTAGTTGTAAAGGAAGAGTAGGTCATTGGATTATTTTCTGACTGATAGTGATACAGCCAGTAGAACATGTTCCCATCCCTGCATCCTGTGTGGGTTCAATAGCGTCCTGACTGTTTTTTTTACCCCCAACATAAGTCTGAAATTGAGGGCTACATTTTCACCAAGGACTATTGCTCTCTTTGCATTCTGGGGTCTTTTTAAAAGAGAAAGGGACTCCTTGATGTTTGTATCTAAGAAGACGTGAGTTTTGGGATATGATGTTTCTAACTATTATCACTGATTATCAGAGATGATGAGGAAGATGCTCTGGTGCTAACTAGAGCGCTCAGAGGCAACATTGTATTACTGGGTCATGCTATGACCAGAGGTGGCTGTACTTCAGTATACTTTTCAGGTATCCATACTTTACTTGAGTCTTCATTTTTCTGAGAACGTTTTACTTTCACATTTCAACAAAAATATCCATACTTTCTACTAATTTTCAAAACAGTACCACCAGAATTGTGGTGCAATTGTGCAGGGACCCTGCAGCCTTCTGCCTGCATAATCTTATTTTCTCAGTTTATTGCTGCTGAGGATGCTTAAGCAACCCAAAATGTCAATATTTGACATCCTGGGAGTGAGACTCAATAATTAATTATCTTTGTGGTGTGTTTCCGCACAGCTCAGTCAAATCCTACTGATTCTACCTTAAAGTTCATTAGTTTTATATATAGTTTATACGTTTTATTAATATGACGTGAGATCCAGTTAGCTTTGCACAGAAATGGATGTCAAAAATGTCTTCAGCAGGATATTTTTGACTCAGAGCCTGTATATTTTTATACAATGAAGAAGTTGAATCAGTACTTCTACCTTTACCAGAATCTGTTTTTATTTCAGCCACAAGCATCTTTACTTTTACTTGAGTTAGGAATGTATATTTCCTTTTACCACCTTTGGTTATGACAAGCGTACGGTAGCAGCAAGGTAACTTTCACAGGGAGATGTCTAAAAGTTCTGGAGCCCGAATCTCTCTTGCCAATACATTGAGAATATTAACTATGTTTTGCATTTCAGAGACGAAGGGGATGGGGACAGTGAAGTCTAAATTGATTTAAGGAGGCAAGGTTTTCTAACAGGTGAAAAAAGACCTCTTTCAGTTCACCTCAACTTTTACATTTAAAGTGATGTTAGAGGTGGTATGTCTGAAGCAGATACAATGATTTAGGTGCAAATGTGCCTTCACTAAATGTATAAATATGGTTCCGGGGCTGTTTAAGCAGTTGTCGTGAGCACGGCAAAAGTCCCATTTTATTTCTGCTTTAGCTGTCACAACAGGTGAACTGGTTAATGTAATATTTGGCCCTTTTTCCTAATCACGTCTACAGCTAATTACATAATTAGCTGAGGTTCTGCACCCATAATATGTCCCACGCATCTGTTTATTCCAACCACAGGCAATAGGTATAGTTGGTATGCAATTCACAACCTGTCCCCATGACAACTGTTTTACCCAATAACCTTCATGATTTTTACAGCCCAGCGTGTCTTGTGTTTGTGTGTGTCTCTGTTAGTTTGTTAGCACTACCTGCAGTATGTGCACTTATATATATCACTCATATATCATTATATCGTACAATTCATAGGATCCTACAGTTTAGACACACATCTTTGGACATGCAGCTTCAGTGTGAGCACATAATGGACAAAAGTAATGAAAAACAATGATTCAAATCATCAAAATCATTCTAGTTGGCTGGCTTTAAAAAACGTAAATACAAATGTTGAAATTTAAATTACAAAATGAGCCCACGTGAATGCACCCAGCTAATGAGCACTTGTAATATCTTATAATTGAGAATAGTCTTTCTTGCATAATTCTACAAAGCAGTGAAAACTAAATCAAGGACACAGGAGAGTTAATTTCAAATTTACATTATGGTGCCAGCCTGTGTCTTATGCAGTTTGTTAAAAGATCATTTGTTATCAGCTGCAATCGGGTTAAAGTAGACTAACACATTCTAAACATTAAGCCTTCTAAGATGTGACCAGAGTGACATGAAAACAGCAGTGTGTAACAGCTCCGGCTTCCACTAAGTTAAAACGACAAGAGCACAAGCATCTGCTTGGTGGAACTCTGGTTCTCTGTCCTGCTCTGGCTGAACAGACTTTTTCTAACCCGATGTTGAGCTCAGCAGAGCTACTTCAGTTTCACACTAATATCGAGGATTAAATGTGTACACAATACCCATGAACTACTGAGAGGCTTTCACATTTGAAGTGGTCCTTTTCACCTTTCTCTGCTCTTCAATTAGAGTGCCAGATACACTGTGAAACACCACAAATGAATGTTAATATCGTGGAAGATGACCTTTTACGATAGTATCAAAATATTGGATATTGAAGAGGAACATTTCATTTTTAATTAAAAAGTTCATCCCAGTGCCTAAAAATAATAGACTTTTGTACTACAAAACATAACACTGGCAACACCTTATTTCTGTAAACTCGTAACGTTTAACAATGTAGTTTTGGGGAAGAGATTTTAATCAGAAGAGAAAGATCTTCATTAACTGATTTTTTTTTATGCCTAAACAAACTAAATAAAACTATCTTTGTTTTCATGACTAAATAAACTGAATAAACAAACAGATTTTAAAGGACAACACAGTTTTTACTTTGTTTATATTTGGAGAACCCTGACAGCTTGCTAGTTTCAAACACTGTGCTAGGGACCTTATTGTCCTCTGAGAACAGATTGTTTAATCAGTTATTGAAAAATGAATATTTCTGAGTTTGTATTTATATCTCATCAATATTGTAAATATTACAATTCTGAGTTCTAATTTCTTCTCTAAAACTACATGGTGCCCCTATGGAGGACCAATGTTTTGGATTTGTCTGAAACCTAGCAGTGTGGTTAAAGGGTGCAACCAACGGAAAACCCCTCCACTCACCCTGCCCTTCCAGGCGTGTAGGAGAATCTAGGATGGCTGCAAAAAACAAGAAAGGTCCCCCCTAAAGTTAGTGTCTGCCATGTTGGTTCCACATGGCAGACTTTGTGGAAGAGGACTCTCTCTAAAGATTTAAAGTACACAAAAAAATATACACAACAATTCTCATTTTCAGGTGATTATACCAATGAAAACATAATTAGGAATACTACATATCATTTATGCTAGTAGGTCCCCCTAAATACTACGCACTGGACCTTTACAATGTTTTGTTTTCCTTGTAACAATAAATCCAAAAATCTCTTGAGTTTATTGCTCAAGGTGGACAATAGACATTGAAGTTATTGAGTTCAGCTTCTATGTTCCATGGTATTTTTGTTCTCAAGAATGAGCAATGTGATTGCAAGGTGAATCTGAACTATTAATACCTCATGATGTAAAAATTGACATAACTAAAAGCAGTTCAGAATGTTTGGAAAAATAGAGCTGCACCTGTGCCCATGTAAGCATCTGCTGCCCTTTTGCAAGTTGTTGGACATAATAGCTGCCGAGGGACTCCAAATCTGTAAATAATTTATTATTCAGGCAGAAAATCAAAGATGGATAACGGAGGGGTCAACACTGCGATAACAGCTCGATTATGTCCCTGGACGAGCTACAGGCAAATAAAACCATCGTTTCGAGCACCTCAGCATACCTTCCTCTTTTGACGACACATAAAGTACGCACACACACTAAATTAAAGGCCTGTGTCCTAAACTTTTTTTTAGGGTGGTCCCACTGTTGAGGCAAAAAGTTAATTTCATCCATCTCTTCTTCAATAGAACAGAACGGCCATGAATACACAGAGACACAAAACAAATAATATAATAAACTGTTTGTTTATGTACATGCCCAAACTGCAACTGACTCCAATAGAGAGTGTGTAATGGGTGAGGCATCTGCAAATCTTCAGAAAGATAAATAAACAATGTTAGGCTTAATTACATCTACATAGCTAAACCTAAATAATATATAATTTGTGTCTTTACACCATGTTTACTCTCCCATTGGACTGTTGCGATGAAGCAGCGACATTGGACTTCAAATGCCAAGACTACTGAGCAGTTTTAGTACAGCACATTCATGCTAAACAAACCATGACCTGACTAATGTAAGCACAGATGGAAGTTTCATACACAGCTGGTTTTGTGTCCCATCCCAAGGGTAAACATACCGTTTGGGGGTAAAAAAGACTCTATAAACAGATGCTTCTCTGAGAGGTAAAGTTACTAAAGCAACTTCATAAAATAAAAGTTAGATTTGACTAAATTAATGCATGCATTAACATCTGGCCTTACAGTGAAAAAGGAATAAATCTGTTTAATTATTCTGAGGTTCTCAGGATACGACACTGGAATATATCCAACATTACGCATCAATATTAAAACCCAAACCGGATATCATAAAAATATTCTGTTCCACACTTGTATAATTGATGGAATAAATGAGTTTAAATCCCCTGCATGTTGGTGTTAATTAGATTTTTCTTTCTTTCAGAAGACATTAAATGCAGAATATGCAAATGTGCCTAGGTGTAAGGCCATAAATTGACCGGCAAAATGTCCAGTGAATACTGCAACAGACTCACACCCCTTCATCAGTACAACACTAATAAACAGGAATGGAAATGAATGAATAATTTACAGCGGGGTTGGCATCAGTATTGATTGACCTTGGGCTAGTTATAGGCATGAATTGAGCGCAATTTGTTCCTTTAGATTCTTCTTTACTCCAGTGTCCAGCCTAATCATCACACAGTGACACTGCACAGGAACAAAATCCTCTGCCACTACTTACAAAGAGTGAAACAATAGAAGTCCAGTGCCAGTAGTGAAGCACTATCACCACATTCAGCAAATTAAGCTTCAAGTCACCTTGATACAAACCTTATGAACCAAAGCAGAAATATCACATAAATGGAGCAGATACTGTTGCACTGCTGAAGAGGACAATTTTATTAACCGATCTCATCCAACGATGAGAGTTATCTAACCTTGAGGATTGACTGCAGAAAAGCTCTAAGTCCTCCAGTTTCTAGGTCACATGGAGACCAACAGGAAGCACTTCATGGTGTTGTGGATGGAACGAGTCTCTCTGCATTGGGGGATTTGAATTATATAAGCGTGGCTAAGATGCATTTTAAAAAAGTAGGAAAATCTCCAAAGGGAAGCAGCACCAAATGGTCAGTTCCTTGTTGTGCTCATAGCAGTGGGGTTAGCTTACTTCAGACACAATGGCCCCTGCGTTTTGTGATTCAGTGCTTTGAATAATGCACTAAATAGGATTTCCTTGGACACACTGTGGTTTATTTCAGCTTGCCTGCCTACCCACATAGATGAGCTTAGCTCACAAGGCTCTGCTATGCTAAAGCAAGGTAAACACCTTCTACCTTCAGGCAGATATGCAAACCACACCATGTCAATGGGAAACAGTGGTGGGCTAAACAGTCTGGTGATGAGCAGTGAGGCAGGAGCTGAGGCAGATTCCAGTACATGCTGTGGCTTTCTGGCAGCATTGACTGACAAGTTGCTCAGGGGATACAGCAGCCAGGCGGTGTGGACCAGTTTGGGCCTCAAATTTAGCTTGAGATGGGAAAATACTCTAATTTGCACTGCAAATGAAGATACAGTGGTGCCCAGACTGTGTGCTACAGGAGCCGGTAGAGACAGGTACAAACAAAACCCAGGAATAAATGTTAAATGCAAAATATGTTTCTGCAAAAACTGTATGGTCCTTTATGCTGCAAGTTTTAAGTTTGTTTAGGTTGGATTTTCTACTTCTCTTGTCACGCACAAAAAACACTTGATTAGAGCAAGGAATAGATCATGATTTTGGCTTAAAATACCTGTTTTGCTCACTAGGATCACAAATGGTGATGGATGGACTACCTGTGACAAAAAGCCTGTTTTGGTCTCCACAAGAACGTCTGGAAATGTCCCTAGGTGTCCTTAAAAATATCCAGTGGCCTGACTCGTACTCACTGGTAGCCTTGTTGGCTAGTTCACCACCATCCCACCCACCCACCTCCTGACGTGACAGGTGGCTAATAAGCATATGATGTGAATGTGATACAAATGTCACCCCAGGCCATACCAGGCCCAGGACTGTCTATGACAGAGGATGTCTCCTTGTTTACCACATGGATGTAGTTTGAAGGTGCAGGTTTTCTGTGAGGGCACAATCTATGAATAATGGCAACTGAGATGATTACATCCTGTCTGCTGGTGATTTAACAAGGAAACTTTCACTCACTGCTACATGACAGAGTCTAGTGATTGGTTAATTAATCAGACAGACTCCAGGCCAGCTACTGGAAATGCTACAGTCTGTGTAGAGCATCACGATGCACACTGTTGGTGTTTACATGCGGCAGGATGTAATTAACCTTATTTTCCTGCATAAAGTACACACATACACACACACACACACACACACACACACACACACACACACACACACACACACACACACACACACACACACAAGGCAAAGATGTGCGACATAATGAATTGATGTTCTTTGGTGGCCAAGAAGAAATCCTATACTGGCATGTCTCCAGCACCTCTCCCCTTGGTTGCCAGGATTACAGTTCGTCATTAAAGTTATGTGGAAACACAAAATCAGTATTGTCCTCTACTTTTAACTCCAGGTGCAAGCTGCTGCAACCTGCTAATAATCTGTTATGTTTTCGTATTGTTTCTACACAACGAGGATTGTGGTAAACAGTGTTGCAAGGAAGATACACACTTCACAATTCAGTCTTTGTCATCTCAGCCACATTTTTGAAATTGGAGTCCATATGTCTGACATCTCTTCATGGAAAAGACAGTCATCGACACTCATTACGCTTGAGCGGGCGAGACTGGAAATCTGATAGGAAGTCTTTGTGCCATCTCAGCCAAAAGTTATCAAACGCTGTTGATTTTGTCAGTACAGTCACGCAGCACTCTAATAGTGTGATATTTGTGAAGACAAGTTCCCAGACGAATGAGCAGCAAAAGAAAAATCAGGCAGAGGAACTGGAAACTAGCACACAACAAAACATCACTGTATTTTCCCCATTCACCAGCACATCTCTCTGTAGCATCTCCCAAGCAGCTGTCCACCACAATAGGTGTCTGGCCCTCTTTTTTCTTTTGAGCAGAGACAGGCACACTGAATATGTGTTTTGTTTCCTTTAGAGCTACATTTTCACTCAATTTGTGTTTTCGTGAGAGCCCAGAGCATCCATTCACAAAATTAACTCATTGTATGTGATGCATCAATGGATGTGTGCACTATTAACTTAGCGAAGCATGGAGGTTCGATAAAGGTAAGTAAAAGATATCAAAGAGGGCAAACTAGTCAAAATAAACTGCTAGGAAGTAAAGCAGAGAGAGGCATGGGTATAATGGGAAAGTGATGGAGCTGCCTTTAAACACTGAGGTGTTAGAAGGTGGCCACATTGATCTGTTGTGTCTGTCCATGTACATTAATCCTGATTCATTTTCAGAGACAGGTCTCTGTTGAACGAGCACGGCTGATTACTCATCAGTCTTTGTCAGTTTTCCATCTCTTTTGACAGACAGAATCACCTCATGACAGTCGGATTCATCACCCTCTATTAAGCCATGGAGGTGAATCCTGACAAAGCACCATCCTTTTATTTTAAACTCCCCATTAACAGATATCAAATAGCCTAGCAAAATGTTAAAATGATTATAGGCTCTCCATCTTAACTTTTAATTGAATTTCATTTCTTTATTGGAACATTGCATTGCCAAAGCTTTAACATTGGGTGTTTCTTCCTGTCTTTGGCAACCAAAAAACACCAGATACAGACATTACATCCAAAATGTGACAGTGCTGTTGGGGAAATATATTAATCACCAACCCAATCGCCAGCAGAGAGATCTAGTCCAGTACGTTTCTGCAAACCACAGGTGTATCGAGACTTCATGTTCCTTTATGTTCAGTATTCTATTTTATGCACAAAAAACACTTTGTTGGTTGTATGTTTTGGATTACAGTATATGTCTTGGTCACCACAAACAAGACTAAAGTGCCCACTTCTCTTCAAAAATAACTGTTGGGCCTGAAGGGCTGAGTATCGTGAAGAGATTTTTAATACCAATACAGTTTCAGATTCCTTGTTTTCGATACTGGTTCCTGAATGATACTTTTATCTATACCAATTTCATAAATTCTGTTGAAACATAGTGAGCCCTACCCCCCCAACCCAGCAACCAATCAACAGCCCTATTATATCTTAGCACAACAAGCATGCTGCATGCTTATTGGCTCACTGACTGTTGAGATTACTCCTAAAGTATTTACAGAGTGCAGCATTTGTACACTTTAAGGTGGACAAGTGCGCAGTAGAAGACCGAAGACTGACAAAATCAGGAAAAAGACTCCCCCATTTCCTTGTAATACAACCTGAAGACGGTCTAAGTACCGAAACGTTGTTGTGAATAAACTTGATTACAAGTGAAGTGGACAGTGTGCGGGAGTTTTTTTCCTGACTCCTAAGATATTGAAATTTGGCATCGAATGATAAAGCATTTTTTGATACTTGATATCGAGGCAATTCAGCCAGGATTGAAGTTTGATACCCAGACATAGTTATTTGTCGCACCAACAAAGCTGGAAATTGTCTCCTTAAGAATATCCAGTTGTCTCAAACTTAAAAACATTGAAACGCAGTCTCGAACTGCAGTCACTGGCTTGGCAACCTTGCCTGTAAATCCATCATCCTCTCAACCTCACTTTATAAAAGTCGTGAAGGTGATATGACACATATTGTATAAATGTCAATGTGGTCTGTATCTCACGTACAACTCTAAACATATCAGCTGTTTGCAGAAACTTTAACTGCCAATATTATATTCTGGTGACTTGGCTGCTATCTCAAGCAATCCCTTGCATATTCATGTTGATGTTTGAAACTATTGTCTTGTTCTACAATAATAACAGTCATAGTATGGTTGCAGTGTGCAGACACATACAATACATAGAGCAAAGACCAACAATTGATTGATTTGGAATTGATTGATATAGTGTAATGTCTAGTGTTATATATTATATATATACTGGAGCACAATTCATTCAACTTAATCAAAAAATGTAATATCAAGTTCTCAGGTTTAGCCTGTACTCTTAAATTGTCCAAGGGCCATAATCATTTTATTAAAAATGAAAGTTCCAACTCCACAAATAATACACAGATCTTTCTCAGCACAATGTTAATACTGAAACCTTAATAGCGCTCTCACACTCCAGGACTGGAGCTGCTGCTTAAACATTAGCTCAGCATGCCCAGTACTAAATTAGCATTCCAGTGCGATTAACTTGTCTTAATGCTTGTTCTTTCTTTGTGCCTGCTGATCGGCACAGAAATCGTGGCTATCAAATAGAAAAACACATGCCAGAATTTAATTAGAGCTGTAACCAAATCCATTTTATGGCATGATTCATGAATTTCACCAATTTGGCCATGTTACCAATCGCTCATAATTGGCAGTTGTGTCTGCCGTTGCACTCGGCGGAGTGATTTCCCAATGACTGATTACTCTGGCAGGAATAAACTTTCATTTGGGAATAGTGTTTTCTTCTCCCATTCAGAAGCTGAAGAATGTTCAGGTCTGGGTTTCTTTCCATGGATTCAAATTCACAGCTTGCTCTCTTAAATCTCCATAAAACCCCTTTCGTCCTCTCACTATACTACGGCTACCCTAACATAATAACATAAATACTTTAATTTAAAGTGAAGATATGTAATGCCTTTCAACACTGAAAATAACTGTGATTGATTGAAGAACTAAAACACAGATCATTAATTTAATAGTTTTTATTTCTTGAGAAAAACAGTTGGTGCCAGATCGTTTCCTGGCCCTGGCACTGTGCTGAAGAGTCTAATGGAGCGTGGAGAAAGGCCTGGCCACTGCTAATGACTGATTTACTTTCCTTCCAACTGCATCCCCATTTCAACAGTGTTCAACAACAAACAGCCCATTAGAGAGGCTCAAAATATTTAGAAACCGGTCAAATAAATCAATAATGGAATCCTCTAAGGAAATCCATCACATTTTTTCTTTGTGTAATGGATACATTGACAGTAATGTCCTGTCAGCAGTGTTAGTTTAAGCTGACTAAGAACAAAGTCATTTCAGTCAGAAATGTGTCATCAGACATCTGCTTATCACTGGCAAATGACTGAGGAATATAAATGTTGATGCACACCCAGGTATGGACTTCTTCTCAACGCCCTCAGAATATCAATAAGTGAATGTGCAAGACTTGGTTGAGATAGGCTCCAGTATCATATCATATATTTTCATTTTCATTCTCTGATGAACAGAAGGAAGAGTTTGGTTACTTCCAATCAAGTAGCATTTCATCTTCTGGACAGAGGATCTTATTTTGATGGAGGTAAGTGTTTTCAACATTTGCATTTCATTTTTCAAGTGTTTTTTAAATTATTATTTTTTAGTAGCACAAGGGTAAGAGTCAACAGCTACACTAACAAACCTTCAAGGGTGTACTAACTGTTGTCACGATACTGGAATTGCAAACTTTTATAGAATACTTGATATTGAAATTCTATATCTTATTCGATAAAATGACAAATGATTGACACGACATTGTCACAACTGCTTTCTTCGTCAGCCAAAACCGCTCAGAGAGGCTTTAGAATGAGCTAGCACCACGGAGGAAGCAGGGCTATGTGGGCACTGCGGTAGTGTGGGCGTGTTTGCGTGTTATCGGCTATCGACAGGGCTCCGAACTAACTTTTTCCACCACCATCTGGCCACCATGATGTTAAATGTCATGATAGATTGCAACAGGTATGATGAAGAAAGAAGGGAATTAATAACAATACTAATTCATGGAAAACATAATATGAGAGAGTCTGCCAGGAAAGACATAATTGAAAGCAATTGTTTAATTAATTACTTAATAGTAACAGGAATAACAGAGAGACTTTTGTTTGTTTGCCATTACAACCCAAAGAAGAAGTCAACTTGTTGTGTCGTCATTAACTGCAGTTGTGTAATGCTTCGTCTTTTGTCAACACTAACTTTGGCAAAGAAGCACTTGGGGCAAATATTGCTAACATCAGCTAAAAGGCTGTTAGGCATCTCAGCCTACCATGTTAGCATATTAATGTTTGTTAGAACTTAAGCCAAAGTTCTGCAGGTATTTGGCTGATGACTGCTCAAGATTAATAGAAAAGTGGATCATCTAGCCGTTTAGACATCTCATCAAAACCTCAAATGTCAATTTTGTGGTGATAATACATGAAAAAGTCAGGGGATCAACAAAGACATTTGGCTTCGTCATTCGGGGACCAGAAGTGTCTGAACAAAGTTTCATGGCTGGACCAAAGTGGAGCACTAACAGATCGGCAATGCAATGCTGCTGGTATAGCTAAAAATGGAGTATAATCAGACACCATACTGTAAATGCCACAGCCCGTTTTTGGTTCAGTAATTTTATATTTCCATATTTAGCAGAGGGTGTGTAGCTGACATTAATTATGCCATCTGTTGGCTGCCAGCTATTTTATTGTGATTTTTCAAACAAGTCAGTACGCCTGAAAACAATCAACTACATGAAAAAAAAACACTTTTCAGTATGCATGCGTCCTGTGGTCAGTGCTTTATAGAGGAACAGTGCAACCACTCTCTGACTCTAAGAGAAGCTTTCCTTTGAATTAGAGGGAGAAGGTCATTCAGTCCCAGTGATGAATCAGCACCACACAAAGACAGATTTCACTGTAAACACTGTATGGCCATACCATTAATATACATTGTACAGCATCACAAATCAAATTAGGATTCAGTTGTATGGGGAGAATAGGCCAGTAGTCTCATTTAAATTAAGAATCACAGACAAAGCATGATAACGATAAAGAAATAGCACTTAAGAAACGAGAAAAGGTTGTTTTTTTATGTGCCGCAAAAGCTTTAAAGTTTAAACCAGTACCACCGTCTGATTTACAGTAAGTTTTGTCAACATGAAACAAACAAATGTCTTGCATAAATCAGCTACTAGACTATATCAAAACAGACCACTTTCATCTTTATAACATTCAGCAGTGAGCCGGAGAAGGAAGAGGATTAGACAGCGTGGAAGCACTTGTATTTAGTTCAGTTCTGATCTGAGATGCAGATGAGAGACTGTGATGTTAGAGGCATAAACATAAATCACCCAGAAACAGACCAAGACTGAAATGTTACACAAATGTTTTTTTTTTAAAAAGAACAAAATACTCTTGACAAAATATATGAGGAGTAATGATGACTGACAGCTTTACGGCCATTCATAAACCTCAATGGAAATCATTCTTTAATTGTTACGAGACCCTTTCGCTCCTCGCTGCTATCCCTGAAGCCATTCAATGTTGTCAATCAAACTAGATCATCTCAGACAAATCCTGCCGTTGAACTGCACCTTTTGACCTTTCCTTCACTCACAAAGCCTGTGTGGAGGCTGGTCTCCGTCACTAATCATGTAATTAGCTGCTCCTTTGGCCAATAAGGCGCTAATTACATGCAGCTTGTGGGTATGAATTGAGCAAAGGACACAGGTTTGAAGGACAAACAGACTTTAAGGAGGACAAACCTGTGTCCAAGGTTTGTGGACTGCAGAATCAAATAAATATTACTGTTATCACCATGTGTATGCAGTACAGCTGTAGTAGGAGCATGCTGCTATACCAAGTTGTACATGTGTAGCTATGTATGTAACAAATAAAAGCAATCAACATTGCACACAATTTACACACCGGGAGCTGAGTTTTCTCGATAAAGCTTTTGAATGACTGAAAAATGAACTCTCCCCACGTGCGTTCTTTCATGGGCAGTAATGTTAATAGCTCCCCTTTTTCAGTCATATCTGTAAACACCATCTGAATAAAAATGCACAACTGGGCTGCATCGCAGTCCTATGCCATTACTTCACAGCGCTGTGTAACTGTACTTCTTGATAGCTGAAGAGCTTTGATTGATGATAATATTTCTGGTTTGTTTTTAAAATCCCGAAACGAGGAGTCAGCTGCCTCAACGAAGGCCTCTTTTATCATCTCTCCATCTTGGAAGGACTTCTTATGCTTAATGATAGAGTGACTCACCCGTAACGATGCTTCGGTGGCGGCCTTTGCTTGTGAATTCCACTGTATGCCAAATGACTGCTTTCCGATTAACTGTGATTTTAGTTCCCTCACCTTTCTCTTTCTCAGCTTGCTTTTCGGAGGGAAGTCGAGTGTCGTACTTTTTATGAACAGTTTCAAAGTGCCTCTCAACATTCCCCTTCTTCGGAATAGCGATGGTAGTTTGACAAATTAGGCAAATGCACTTTGAAAAAGACAGTAAAAAAAAAAACATGGAAGTGGTATGTTTTATGTTTTTTACTTGGTCCAGCTGCCCCACTCATTTTTTCATATACTTCTTTTGTTGATATCAAATGAAGCCGCTAGCTCGCTTGTGTTTTGCAGTAGCTAGCGTGTTTGCACATGCATGGTGACACGTGACGCGTACAAGAAGAGATCTCGAGCGGCCGTCCTGTACGTCAATCAGATGACATAGATTCGACTTGGTCTTTTCGGAGATCTATGTGATCTACCCGCACTACCGTTGCGATCTACCGGTCAATCGCGATCAATGTATTGGGCACCCCTGTTCTAATAGGATTTCCAATGTGTTTAAACAATCATGTTTCTATGCTGAGCCCTGTTAAATAAACAGAATGTAAGGTATTTAGAACAGGAAAGAATCCTGCTATCTTCGCAGTCAAACAGTATGGTTGGTCCTGCCTTCATTAATCAACCCTTATGTGCTGAAGGACAGATATAGAAGAGGTAAATAAGAGTCAGAACTGCGACCCCTGCTGTCGAAAAGGAGCCTCCGCAGAGTGGGTCGATGCAGCAGGTGGACAGTGCCAGAGAGAGAGAGAGAGACTTTTGTTTGATTACTGATGTTGCCGTTTCTGTCGGGAATTGGGAGCTTGACAGTGTGCGTTCAGAGACCAGTGTGATGTTTATGGTTGTTTATTACGTTATGTTATTCCTTATAGTTTATATATTTTGATAATCCGGCTAACCAGTTAGCTTGTTAATGCTAATAGTAAGAAGTCTCTGACATGTAAATGTTTGTATTATTACTGTATATTACTCGTTATAAGCTGAGTGATTAATTCTTTACCACTCCTGGTACTATATAGTTAATAATGTACATGTTGTTCTGATAACTGTTCTTTTTTATTCTCTGTTACAGAACCACACACACACATCTTTCACACACATTTCAGCCACACACACTCATCTGTCACACTCACAACCTCAACAGTTCTTAATCAGCAATAAAGAAACTAAAAGGAACATCTGGACTTGTGTATTCTAACTGATGCCCCCCAGCGGCCACAAGTGATTCAATCCAGTTTACTATACAGTCCTTACAATAAATCGCCACAACACCTTCACTGTTTATAATTGACAATCATTATCAGGTGAAAGAGTATGATAAATCCCTTGAAATGAATCAAATAATTCATGTGATTAGTCAAGAAACTGCCATACTGCTGAGCCAGTCTTGCTAGCTTGTTAGCTAGTTTTCGAAGAATTTTCTCATTGGCACTGATAAAGAGTGTACTGCATTTCCAAATATATATAAGACCATTAAAAATGATGAAAAACATGATTCCAATGATCACAAACAACAACTTGCCAACAAACTCTTTCCGATATTCCTTTTGGATGATAATCACTTATATTCAAAGAATCAGAAACATTCATGCACAACATCGAGAAGAAAACAAGAGAGCATACTCTTCAGTCTCTACGCAAGGCCAAAGTTTATCCCAACATGCACTTGGAAAAAGGCAAAGAAACACTGTGGCACTAACCCTAACCCGTCATTGTCATAACAGGGTCAACAAGTCTCTAATTAATGTGCGCTTCAAGTCTTGGAATGGTTACAAAAACCTGAAGGAAACCCAAAGAGAAAATACTAAATTCAACCAGGAGTTGATTCAAACTCACAACCTTTTTTTTGTAAGGCAATAACAGCCCGAACCACTGAACCACTAGACTGTCCGTTTAAATTATTCTCGACAAAAAAGAAGAGATACTGTTTTAAATATCGACCTCAGGAGCCGAGTTCAGTTTCAGATGAGAAAAACAAAATCCAAATAATCCTACCAAAGTAAATAAACAGACACGTCACAAACAAGCAATCAATAAGAACTTTGAATAATGTAAGGAAGTGGAGCTATATGGGCAGGTTGATTAAAACACCACAAGACAGATGACTTGGTGAAAGAGGAGGAATGAAAGGCTTACACTGTGTTGCATTGTCCTCCACACAACCCTCTGGGAGCAGTAGAGAAATGAAGAAGAAAGGGATTTAATTGGACATTGGAGAAATAGAGAGACAGAGAGAGAGAGATGGAGAGAGAGAGAGAGAGAGAGAGAGAGAGAGAGAGAGAGAGAGAGAAAGAACAGAAGCAAATAATGTCTTTTTGTTAGTGAAGCAAAATGTTACATGATAAATGGTGCTGCTGTAATATTCCATCCACCAGCCTCATCTCACTGTGAGATTCAGTACCTCAAACCACTTTACTCACAATGAATTTTACACTGTGAGTTAGTTTCAAATCTGCTGCCATCAGTTGTGATCAATGTAAAGATGGGGACCTGCATACACGCAGCAGCATGACACAGAAAGTTAGTCTGAAGTGATGTGATAACAGCTGTTATTTCATTTAAACTCAGCTTGGCTAAATATACATTGTCACTTGAGGCTTCGGTGTCCAGCACAAACCTATTTCAAGTGAGTTGGCAGTCTTACCCTGAGCAACCCAACTCACTTTTGTGAGAGTAATTTTTCTTTTACAAGAGGTTGGCCTGAGAGGATGTACAAATTAATTATTAAAGATAAGGAAACTTGTGGAATGTCTCTAAATGTGCTGCTGCCTTTTGGTATATTTTCCCCTCACATCTTTGGATGTGTATTTCATGAGGCAGCGAGCAGGGTTTGGTTAGATTTTTCAAACTTTTTCACACTATCATTGTGGTAAATTTAAAGGGAAATTCCGGTGTTTTTTTAACCTGAACTTTGAATTTACATCATTCGGTGTGTGATTCAATGTGTTTCATTCATTGTGTTTTCCGTAACACAACTGAAATTACTGCAATGTAATCCTTTGGGGCAACACAGACTGTCAAAGTTACAGTATGTCCACTAGAAGTGTTTAGTGTCTAACTGTTTTTACTACTGACTGGCTGAGGTTGTTATTCTTGTTTATGACATTACAGAAACGATTCATGTGGAGAAAGACCTTTTTGTTAAATAATAAAATCCTTTTAAATATTAGTCTTGCTCTGAAAACTCACAAGAGATGTTACCTTTCTAAAGTCATGGCCGACTTGACCGTTTAAGTGATTTTTGACAAAATTCTGTAGGAATTGCTTCTATAATATCAGACACTTAACAATAATAATAACAAACTCAGCATGTCAGTTGCAAAAACAAGCACTTTAAGTAGTTGTAACTTTGACAGTCGCAGTTGCCCCAAGGGATTTCACTGCAGCCATGTCGTGCCTGTCAGCTGAGGCGATCTGCTTCATTTGGTATTTGGTAGTATGAATTATTTAAACACCAAACGAACAAACAAACAAAAAAAACATGTCAATAAAGAGCCTAGATTAAAGGAATCCTTGAATTCGCCCTTAACAAGTTCAACAATTATAGCTACACACAGGAGTATTGACCGCTTATCAACTTATACAGCAGATGGTTGTCAGCTTAGCCTTTTATTTAAAAATAACAATAATTTATTTAGAAAATAGATATCCCAGTTTGACAGAGGATTACAGAAGTGTTTGTTAAATTGATTGGCCAAAGAACAAATTGCTAGGTTTAACAATATCCAATCCATGGCCTGACATGTATTGTTGTCATGGCTTTCAGTGGACTAACACTTGTTAAATGGAAAAATCTATGAATTTGTTTTTGTTTTATTATTAGAATGTAACTCTCTGCTCTTTATTTAATTACCAGTCCTCCTTTTGACAGTCACATGACAATAATGTAGCCTGATGTGGAATTATGGATCAATGTACTCTCAAC
>OMLP01039784.1:215-15560 GCA_900302685.1 Spondyliosoma cantharus | reverse complement strand
GGAGTTTTTATAAACTTTGAGATTGTTTCAGATTGGAATGAAATATGTTTTTTTCGGGTTTTTTTTTCGTTTCGAAAAAAACGAAATATGTTTGATTTTTAATGTCTTAAGTATTCTCAAGGATTTATGTGCTGAATAGAGCACAGACTCATTTTGGGTTGAGTTGAGACTGATTCTTTACCCTGGGAACAATCTGTAGTGGAGATTTCAATCACATCACACAATCTTCCTCAGCAGATTCATTTTCCAAGTGCTACTGGAAATATAGATGTTCAAATTCCTATTTTTCTGCACACTTTAAAGGGAAACTTCATGGATTTAACAAATGAAAGCTGACCTTTCTGGGGGGGGGGAATCCTGCAGGGTTTCTGCTGGACGGAGGTCGATTTGTCAAGGAATCTTGATGATGATATCTGATCCTAATATGAATAAACTTTATTTATTTTGAACACAATGCCCGAGGGAAGAAGGGAAGAAGACTGAAAACGATGATATCTCTCGTCCTACAGTCCTTTGATTTGTTCTTTAAAGGAGACTCATTACGCTTTTCCATTTTTTTGTTCAGTCTTCAGTGTGAACAGAAGCTCCTCTCTCCCACAGAAAACACTGCTCCTGAAACATCTCGTCTTTAATTCTGTAACTTTGTGACATCAGACTACGTCACCGTGTCGCACATTTGCATAATTTCCGGCTAGTTGCGGTAAGTTTGGCATGTAAGAATTGATTTAGCAGAGCTGCTCTGCTATTGTTAGCGGTGCTGGCTCAGGCGTGTTTCAGCTGACCAATCAGAGCAGACGAGGGGGCCCTAAAGAGACCGGAGCTAAAACAGAGTGTTTCAGGCAGAGGGGGAATACAGTGCTGCAGAACTGGACAGTATGAGAAAACGGATGTGTTTTTTGAGCAGGGATGGATGTCAACCTTTGTTAATAGTAATCCAAAATAAAATTATGAACCTGAAAATGAGCCTGTCTCCTATGAGTTCAACAGTGCTAAACTGGTTCAGTCTCCTGAGACATCTTGTCCATCAACATAATCTCATAGGACAGACTTCCCCCGACAGACTCAGTTTTCTAACTTTTGTTTCTTACATTTTATCAACTTAAGACTTTTTATATTATGTCTCCATTTTCTGTCCTGATTTTGTTTTGTTTTTTTGTGAAGCATTTTATCACGTCTGATCTTGGAAGGTGCAACGTAAATAAACTTTACTTAATACCTTTAAAAAGCTTAAAGAGAATGATAATAAATCACAGATTTAGTGTTCTCAGGGTTAAAAGTAAGATATATTTCTCTAAACTGTTAAAGAAAATGTTTTACTTGACTAAAATCTGTAAAATCTGTGACCTTTCCTCTTGATGGTTTGATGTTCCATTGCTCGGCATGCGTACGAACTATATGATCTGTGCTTCTTTCCTCACTGATTGAAGCTGCGGCAGACTGTTTAGAAAAAGCTGACATGTTGACATATTTACATACAGTGATGTTTCCCCGCAGCAGCTCACATTCAGCCTCAGCTCTGAGTTTCTTTTTCGGAGAAAAATCTTTAATGATGCGTCGAGCGTTAAAACAGTCTTTCTTCAATGAAAACAATGAAAGTGTCTGTGGGAGGTTGCTGCCAGTGGGTGTAAAAGCAAAAATTCCCTTGTTTGTTTTTCGATATAGGATTTTTTTTGTGACAAATTTCATGAATCAAATCTTCTCAAGAACATAAACAATCGAAAGGAAACGAGTACAGAGCTTGTTAAAAAAAAGTGCTCAGCGGCATGTTTTTCTTTGAGTTAAGTGTCTACAGCTGCGAGGAGCATGTTTTCGGATGTGCTGCCTATTTGATTGTCTGTTTACTGTTTGTCAACTGTCACGAGTGCTTTATTGCACTTCTATATGCGTTAACTCCCCTCCTTCATCCTGGCGGCTCAAGGATTTTCTTTCTTTTTCTGCTCTTTGAGATGCTCAACCACATAAAAGATAGCGGGGAGCTGATGAGACGCACTTTAATTTGATTAAACGTATCTTGTTTTTTTTTTTTTATCCTTGTGGGGCAATCGTGTGCAGCTGCTCGCCACCAAGATCGACACATACACAGTGCGGCGGTAAGAAAAGAGAGAAAAACTAGGTTATTTTCAAAACTAATAACAATCAGAGGCAATAAGCTTAAAAACTGCACGTGGAATTGATGATAAACACATTGTTTCTTACTTCGTCAAAACTACAGCAAAAGACATAAAAAGTTTGAGAACAATACATCTCCCACTCACTGTTAAAGTCTCTGGAGCTAGTGTCCACCGATAAGCAGCCCGTTGCGCGTTAGCAAAACAGAAATGTGCTTGAATTACATAGAGGGACTGAAAATGCATCACCAGTGTCCGTGTAAGGGCACCAACATTAGATAAATATGAAACAAATGGAAGACAATTACCGTGTATGCCTCAAATACAGACATTTTGTGTTTGTAAAGCGCCCCGAGCACAGCAACAAACGGAGAAAATAAGACAATCCAGACAGAGGGGCTGCAGACATGAGACACCAACACAGCTTTCCTCCCCGTCCCAGTCTCCCTCTCTGTACGTTTCCGTCTTTTATGTTGTTTCATCCCGCTACGTCTGAAACCATCCCTGTGACGAGGAGGGAAGGTGGCGTGCGCTGACCCAAAATTCAAACAATCGACAGTTCCCCTCAGATTCATTCAACTAAACTGTGGTCCTGACACATTCAGCATTTAAATCACCACGTTTCTTACTAATCGTTTTACCTCATCAGTTTAAGGCTGAAGCACCTCAGTGAAACTGTCACTGAGACAGTTACAATGTCTGTTAAACAAGCAGCAAGAAGCACAAGAGGGAATTTTTCAAGTGTCTCCCAGAGGCGGGCGTTTGGGTGAAGGTGTGAGGGGGACGCTGCTCCGTGTTGAGAAATCACTGGATGCTGATGCTGATTAATAAAACCTTCTGCTCTGAGTGAGCAGCACCAGTGCCTCTGCTTCTCTTTTGGTTTTGGTAGATAGAGGGAGCTCCTCTCCTGTGCTTGGCCTGACTCGGTGTGACAGTTGGGTGACATTTCATGAAACAGCCTCTTCTCTTCTCACACAGTTTCCACTCTTTTGATTCCACGCAGCTCTGTCAGCGGCGAAACCGTCTTCTGACGTCATCCGTTTCACGCGGCACCGTTTTTCTTTTTTTTTAAGATGGATCATGTCATCCCGCTGACCTTCCTCGTGCTCAATCTTTAATGAGAGGAGATTGGAGGGTCGGCTCCTGTATGCGCCTTCCTGTTTCTACAAGTATCGGCTTTATTTGATTTGAGGACTGTTCAAATGAACGTTCCGTATTCGCAGAATGGCCATCTGCTCTAACCTTGTTTCATCTACCATAAACAGGCCGGCTCCATCAGTGAAAAAAAAAGAAGGGTCCTGGCCAAATATTTGCTGCTCTTCGACCCCATTTGGTTTAGTGTGTTCTCTGTTTGCATTTCAATGACCCACGGTCAGTGTCAGAACGATGGCACGTGTGTCCCTGACGAGCTGTCCCCTGATAAGACGCCAGCGGACGAGAAAGGGACCGAGGCCTTGTGGGATAAGAGCCGGGTGAAGGATGGAGCATATGCAGACAGGCTGCTGGTTCACACACACACACGCACGCACACACTCACACACGCACTCCAGCTCTGGTATCAATCTCCTCACACGCATTCATACACCCTGCCGCACCGCCAAACCAACTCTCTGATAGCTGCTGAAGTCGTCTTCCCTCTTGTCGCGTGTTTCCTGCCTCTAAAAGCTCGTACAATATCCTCAGCGAAGTGTCAAGAGCGTGTGCGTCGAGGAGCAATTGTTATTCATTGCTTTATTATCTGAACGGCACTTGTCGATTAGGCGACACCTCCCACCGCGCGCCTCCTCACTCAAGCATACTCTGGTGCCTTTAATCCCCAAGCCTCCTAATTATTGCTCATGCAAATCACAGATCAGGGCTCACCAAATATTTTGTGAAAAGAGAGCGAAAGAAAGGGAGAGTGTGAGAGGATGAGGGAATGCAGGGAGTGCGTCTGTGCATGCACACTCTTTTTTTTTTTTTTTTTTTTCCTGAATTGCAGCAGATATGGAATTAGCTGAGGAGGACGGGATTGTGCGGATTAGGCGGAGAGATTTTACCAAACGCGGGCTCCCTATGTGTAATTCATTTTGGCGTCCTTGAAATTGCTACTGTGAGAAATTCAGCAGCTGCAACAGCAGCAGCAGCAGCACTGAGAGTCCTCAAATAGGCAGGATCCAGCCCCCCTACAACCGCCCACATCACCAACACCACCACCACCACTCCCACGTTTCTCTGAAGCATGATTGCATGAAAGCCGTTGGGGGTGTGAATGGTGGTGCAAAGGTTTGGGGGTGTTTTTTTTTTCTTTCTTTTTTTGCGAAATTTGCAGCTCCCAAAAAATATGTGAGCCTTTGTGGGGAGGTGGATGACATATCTCACAGTTTGATACCTCTCAATGTGCGCACCTAATCCTGTGGAAGTGCTGAAGAGTCGGTCCAACCGGATCACTGAAAAAACATGTATTACCACTGAGGTGTGCTGTATCTGTCCACACAGACAGGTTTGGTTTGACAAGTTTTCATATATTTGCTACCAAGACTAAAGCTGCCGCCTCATTTTGACAAATACTTAATGCTCAGGACATTAAAAATAACTAACTGAGGAGCAGCCCGGTGACCAGCTATGAACCACAAACTCGCTGGTTGCTGCCTCTCTCCACTTTCACTTTCAGATAAAGGCATAAACTGCCCCAAAACACATTTAAAAATAAGAAAAACGACCGCTTAGACACTCAGCACAACATCTTCTCCTTCGAGAAACAATATATGTGGGTGACCCTTGATAATCCACAGACGTCATCTGGAACTATTTTCTACCGGCGCACTAGTCCTAATGAAAGCCTGTAGAAATAACCAGGACACAAGATGTTAGGGTTAGGGTAAGATGTTATTTTCCAGGAGCACCACAAATAGAATTCAATTCTCTTTTATTGAATTTCGGTCGCAAGAGTATCTTGGGAAGCTGGAAACTATGAGACAACCTCGCGACGCACCAACCAGAGCCCGATTCTGGAGCGCAACCCAATCGCCAGAATAAATGTTAGCGAAAGCAAAACCACACGATGAGTTTTCTTTACGCTGTAACTTTACATTTGTTGGGTTCAATTTTCTGCTTCAGCCCTCTTGTAACAATATGTCTATTCTGTGCTTAGGTTTGGACACAAAAAAAACTCAGTTAGGGTAAAGAGCACATCATGGTTTGGCTTAAAATACCTGTTTTGGTCGACACAAAATCATCTGGTGATGGTCAAATTTGATGGTCCGACCTCCAGCGTCTGATTTCTGTGCCTGTGGACATCAACATAACAACACTTAACAGTTGTATTGTACATGGTCTGACCTAATTTAATAAGCTTTTTACATGAGCTGCAGCGGGCTAAGCATGTCCTCCTCGAAGTGGCGTTATATTCAACTTCGATTCCACGATGGCATCGACCACCACAAGGAGAAATAATTGGCTGCTGACCTAAAAGTAGAAAAATTATGGATCCTCTTGTTAACCTGCTTCATCTCGTCTTCATCGTCGACAAAATCAACTAGCGAGTCATGGTTTTCAAGGTTTTTTGTAGCTGCCGTCACTGACATTTACCTCCTGAGAGCGCCGGCATAGCTCTAGGCATCCGTCATTAGTAATTGTGCTCTTACCTCTTATCACACAACTATAAGTCTCTCTTCAAGGAATAGTTTGATGTTTTGAGCTTTTGTCATCTTGTCAAGAGTAACATGAGAAGATCAGTTCTACTCTTATATCAGCTCTTTAAATATAAATACATATAATGAGCTTAGTAAAGAAATAATGTCTTGCTTTTTGCGCTTTCATCAGAGCCAGTGTAGCTGTCTCCTGCTGCTTCCAGTCCTTATGCTAAGCTAATCAGCTAGTTGCTGTAGCTTTATTTATTGTACAGACATGAGAGTGATACAGCCTATTGATATATCTACACTACATCTCACAGCACTTTCATATTACATGTTTGTTGCTTAGTTTCATGTCAGCAGGCGATTGGGATGGTGGTTGAGTTGGAGGCGACAAGGCTGCCAAGCCAGTGACCGCGGTTCGAGTCTGTGTTTCAACATTTGTAAGCTGCACCTGTGTTTGTGGCGATAAAACCTTTTAAGCTAAAAAATGTTCAAACCAAGTGGTTTTTGTGCCTCAACCTAACCGGAGTATTCGCACAGCACTGTAACAGCATAACATTTAAAAATAAACATAAAGAAACATGAAATTGCAGCATGAAGAAACGGACGGTTTTAACTCATCTGTGGTTCTGATATTAATTTTCTTTAACATGAACATGATTCCTAAAATGGCAAACTATTCCTTTGAGTAGAAAGATTGAGTGAACTGGCCCTTTAAACTGCAGCTGGACTTATTACCTTGTTCTCACTCTGAAGTGCCAGAGGCATCAAAAAAAAAAAAAAAAACAGCCTCACACACCGGCTGAATTATAGAAGACAGTGTCAAACATAAAGGTTAGTAGCACAGCAGCAGCAGCAGCAGCACCGATACACCGCTCAGGGAGTCAGGTGTGCATAAAACTGTAACGTGCACTCATAAAACATTATTGCACTGCAGTTGGTAGATAAACACTGTCGGGTACTCCCTTCTCAAGGCCACTTACAGAAAAAATTACAGCTATTTTTCTTTTCTGGATCAGTGCCCGGAGCAGCATCACAGGACGCCGTCACCACGAGATCTGAAAACACATAGATGGAAGATGAGGCGCATCGTCAACATGTCCTCCTCTGCCACACCTTTGAGAGGGATCATAAAGTTCCCAGCTGCTGCCTTCCATTCAATAAAAACAAGGCCGAGAACGGAGTGATGTGTAAATTCAGAGCTCCCCGTCATGTCTCCCTCTATCTCTTCTGCTGTGCAGGGCAGCTGAGACCAGAGAGGTCTGCTCCAACTTTACAGCACATCGCATACAGTAAGAGGATTATATCACCAATCCCCTGACTGTAAAGCCAGAGGCCTTAGCTCACAGTGAACCCCCGCACCCCCCTCGCTCCTTCAACCCCTCCTCTCCTGCCACTCTCAGTGGTGCCGCCCATCACGATCTGGCAATCAGTTCATCACCTCAGGCCGGTGATGACAGGAGATTCTGCACATGCTCAGGTGCTCGTTTCATTCTCCGGCTGTTAGAGTGGCAGAGCGACTGATGGCAGGAAACAACCGGCCATATGGCGCGAGCAAAGGTGCTATAGAGCCATTGAGCCTTTTGTTCTGTGTCATGGAGGCGCTCCTGTTTGGGCTGAAGAGGATTTCCCCTGGAAATGGCCTTATTGTCACTTTGAGATGACCACCAATACCAGACACACTCACCCTCTACTTAAAACTACTTTACCGTTTTTTTGTCACTACAAAAAACACCTGGAGATGATCCGACTTCCATGCTTGGAGATGGTCCTACGTCCCGTGAAAAATACCTAGTTTTGTTCCCCACAATAAAAACACTTGGAGATGTAAAACAGCAAGTTTTGTTCACCAATGATGCGGTTAAAAATGATCCAACTTCCCGTGAAAAATAGCTGGTAACAATATATCCTGGTGACTAGGCTGACCAGTTTCATCAAAAAACCTGTCAACTCTTTTTACAGCAGGTTTTGTGCTTCACCTGAAGGGGTCACAAGTAAAAAATCTGAGGGACTGTGGCTGATTAACAAGTTAAGGAAGGGAGGGAAAAAAATGAGAAAGCTGGTGGAAAGCGCAGTTTTTCCAGTGAAGGAGGTGCTGGCTCGCAGGCACACATCAAAGAAAGGAATGGGAAAGCGGCAGAAACTCATAACTCAGATACAATCACTTCCAAAGATCGACGTTTCAGCGAGGTGCCTTCCTCAGGATCAGCTGGCTGGAAATGTCAATCACTCTACTGAAGTTACACAAACTACATATTTCTGTTGCACAAGTCTTTTTTTCCCCCCCAATTACTGGATGGTTTCACCTCGTCATCGCTCAAAAACGTGATTAAAAAAACTGCCAAAAAAAGAATCACCTCTGTGGTTGAACTCAGTGGGTGATGAGGGGGACATTTTTGCATTGTTTAATCTTTCTTTATCATCAGTCAATCTCCATGAAAACACAGAAACAAAGGGCGCATTAATCTGATATGCTGAACTGGACGCTAACCTCATTACGTAGATCAGGGAGCGACCATGACGTGAGCAGTTCACATTAAATACAGTTTCTTTGTCAATGTCATTATGAAAATTAGGTCTTTGTGCAGTTCCAGCTACAAGGACGACCATCTCTTTAGTACCGCAGCAGTCCTCGTGTTATTCATGTAAAAATGATTCCAATGAGATCCATTCACATTCTGAATGTTTCAAAGAAAAATGCCTTACAAATTGCTCCTTTTAAGCAAAGTACTTGAGTAAATGTATTTAGTTACTTTCCATCCCTGGGGCTTTGAGTGCATTTTCCCTTAATTGCGTTTTGTCCTTAGTTTGCTCCTGGAAAGCTGCTACATCTGGCCGTGTTGTCATTCATCTCTCATACTGTTAGAAACAAAAGCGTCAACTCCAAATCCAAGTGCGGCTCTCTGTCGCCGTCAATGTCAAAGTCAAAGTCACTCTGATTGGCCAACCGCGGTCTGTACATCGTCCTGTTCTCAGGCCGGCCGGCCGTACTCTCCAGTCCGGTCCAGTCCTCTTCAGCGCAGATGGCCCCTCGAGGATGACGTCTGCCGGGTGACCGAGGGTTCCTGCGACTCAGCATTCTGTTTGAGGTTAAGTGAAGGCTGCTCATTCATTGTGCTGCAGGGGCCCCGACCGTCTGACTCTTACCTGGGATTAAGTCCCTCCATTAGTTAATCACACTCACACTAAACCTCCTAAGCCCGGGCGCTCAAACAATAGAAACATCTCGCACAATCAATCAGCGTTTTGCAATGACGGCGCTCGGCGAGATCACGTCGTATTATTCAAACAGGCGATAAATTGGTCGTCTCTGCTGTGACATCTGCTGAGTTTTATCTCTCATAATAAAGTCTGGCATCCACATGGCAGACATTTTAAGCAAATTACTAAACAGGTTTCCCCCCAGCGGCAGCAGCACGATCACTTTATTGTCGTTACGAAGGCTTCTGCTGCTTTGATGTCCGCGGCGGTAACACTCAGCGGCGGCGGCGGCGGCAGGCTGTAAACGTCCAAACGTGGAGGGGACACGGTTGCGTAGGTCGGGATAAGGGTTTCTGTTCTTTCTAGATAACAGTCCTGTATCTCTTAACCAAGGCTTGACCCGTTGCTCAATTTACCCGGAGTTCAAAGCGAGGGGGTCACTCTGACCAGATCTGGTGGGCCAACAGTTGGAGGGGAAAAACATCCCATCACAAAAGCATGATCTCATCCCGTTTGATAATGATTAATGGAGCTTTCCCTGATATCGTGACATATTGGACGTCACTCGATCCTTTGCTCTGTTCTGTCACAGAGAGCAAATATTGAGTTCTTTTTGATCCGGAAAGAAACTCAGACAACAATAAAAACGTGCCAAAAACAACCTGACATTTAGCTGAAGCCCTTCCTGACAGTGAGCCAAGTTTAATAACCCCCGAGATCCGCTTTATTCCCGCTGTGATTTTCCAAAGGTGAGAGAGAAAAAAAGGGGGAGAAAAAAAAGCAGAAGGCATGGGAGAGTGTTAACTGTCTTCTGTAGAGCCATTCATAGTCTCTCTACCGCTGGAAATGCTGGTGAGGAATTCAGGGAATGCAACTTCTCGGCAGAGATCAAAAGGGTTGAACATTAACTGTGCTGAACTCTTCAGCCCTCCAGTGCTGCTCCCAGGGACCGGCTCTTAAGTTCAAGGGTCCCACAGGAGCCCTGTTGAATGCTCAGTGTCAATAACAGGTACGTCACATGGAGCGGTTACATGTGAAGCTGCCGGTCATCCCCTCCCCTCCCCTCTGGCCCCCCGAGCTACAGCGGCGCATACACACATACGGCGTATACGCTGGGAAATGTAGCCTATAGACGCTCACTCACACCTGCCGCCGTCACTACGAGGCAGGAACAAACACATTATTTCTGAGGAAAGCCGGGAGCCTGAAATGTTTTTCTGTGAAGGATTAAAAAGAAGCAGATGACTGAGCAGAACACAATCGTCTGAAATTCCCAAGCACCAGTCCCCCCACTTATCTAAACTTTTTGCCCTGTGTTGCAATAACAGAACACGTAATTTGCAGGAGCTGCCAGGTCTTAACCCGAGGTGACAAGTGTTCTGCAGATGAGCCCTCAGCACCGGTCGAACACCTGCAGCATGCAAGGCTTGCAGCGTGGCTGTGTCCCAGCAGATTCCCCATGTTACATGTGTTTCCCACTCACCTGCGTGGCTCCCCTAGCTGTGTCTGTAGCCCTTTTTTTGACAATGAACCATACAACCTAGGGCCTGACCGCTGAGGGACTTTAGATATCGTGCTGGCGTTCCAAAAGGAAAAGAGATGAAACTCAACAGCGTCAGTGTCCAGTGGGTTTTTTTTTCACGGAGCACCTTTAAAGGGCTTTAAAGCGATAGCTCGGGTCTTCTGATGTGGGGTTGTGTGACCGTCAGCTCCCCAACTGTGTGGAGAAGCAGCACGTGACACCGACAGGGTGCTGCTAAACTGGGCCAACAGCAAGACGTATTAGCCACCGAAAATAAGTCACCCCTAAAAAACATGTATCCCTTTATGTTTATGTTCATGTTCATGTTCATGTTTATGTTTTGAACATTATTGGCGCTTTATGTTGCCGTCACAGATCACAGATCTTTGTGAAATACTGTATCTTGGCATATGGTTTCCATTCGCAAACACAAGCAAAAGTGCCGCCTATTGTTTTATACACCATGATGTGACAACTGCGGATTTGTGTTTGTGCGATCAGAAGCGGAATCGGTTGCTGCTCTTTTTTTTTTTTTTTTTTAGAGTTAGTTGCTGGCTGATTTTTTAAATCCCCTGATGGTGGGTTGCACACAAAAAGCGTCACGCCCCTGCCCTGTTCTGTCTTGATTTGGCGCTGTTACGACCACCGCTGCCGGCTCGGTCGTAAAACAAAGCCTCGTCATTCTGCGTTGCGGTGAGGCGGAATAACGGTGCAAGAACTTCCACCTTGTGCGTCGACACTCCCTGATCACCTGCACACCTTCCTGCTATCAGCTCATCTGCCTGCAAAAATCGTTATCTGAGCCGCAGTCTGCTGCCAGCCGAACTTCCGCTCATATCCAGCCGACCTCGTCCATCACCCTCTCTGCTCCTGTCACAAGATCAGTAACTCTCCTACTATCACCATTTTTCCTTACTAACACTAATTTGTCCTTATCCTGCATTGGATCGCTCTAGGGTTCTTAACCCGCTCCTACGCGTTTGTCTTCGTCAGACACTTTGTGCAAACTCATCCAGGGGCCCCCCCATATCTAGGAACTGTAGAGAAATGAGCCCGAAGATAAATCATCCAGATTAGGGCTCATAAACAAGTGATCTTTGTACTGAGATGCCTCTGGCCCCTTCAGTTCACTTGCTGACGATTGTTGAAAGCAAGTCATTCAGACCTTATTAGTTAATGAGAAAACTGGAAATTCGATTCGGTCCTCTTCAATTCAATCCACTTTATTCAAGTCCAGAACGGCACATTAAAAATCTGACGCTTGCACACACCATCTACACACTCCGCACACTCGCACACATAATACAGCTGAGGAGGGATTAGTGTCAAACGCTACGACTATTGTACATATAGTATCTCTTTGCAGAGGCCTTGGCAGCGTTCCCAGGTAGTAAGCAGCTACTACTGAACAGGACTCTGGGTGGGTGCCATGTTTTGACAGTGAGGGATCGGGACGTCCACGCAGCAGCTGTGGGCGTCTGTCACAGGGCAAGAATAGGAGGTAAGAGGGTTCACTGGGTGACGCTGCGGTGGAGGCGCCCTCTCTTGTAAGAGGCTCAACCCGCTTCCTGCTGTGGGCCCGGACAGATTTATGAGCCGGCAAATGAAATGTTAAAGCAGGATGTTCTGAGAAGCCGGAAAAGCATGTGTCTTCTACGCTTGAACTTAATATAACTGTTTGTAGTAAGTGTGCTATAACGCTGTGCTATAAAGACAAAACGTACTCTGATATAAGCAACCTTTTAAGCCGAAATTAGCAAGACTACGCAGGTTTTTTGACGCGACTAAAAATGATTACTGTTTTTTTTTCCTCTTGTGTCACGTTCACCTTCACAAATGTGCAAGAGGGAACGGTAGAAAAGCAGCAGATCGTAGACATCATCAGACTACATCCCGAAGACATTAACATTGTTTCAGTTCTGTTTCAATAATCTGAATGAAATCTGAACTGTAAGGAGGCGGGAACGTCGTTCTGTATAAAAGGACGACGTGTATACAGAACGACGTTCCCGGTGGTTGGTGTTGTTCTGCCTCTGAACCGTTGCCGGAGGTAGTAACAGCGCCGAATCGATATCTGACATTTTGACGACATGTAATGTGTGACCTACAACCAGGAGATTTAAATAGCAGCTAGCAGCAGTTCTTTACCCTCCAATTTAAGTGCTGCCGGGCAGGTGTGTCAAACGAGAGGCAGGTGCTGTTGTGTTGTTGCGCTACACGTTACAACCAGGGTTGGAATTTCATCAATTTAGGGGCAAGGCCATTTGGTCTTAACTTTTTTTTTTTATTTTTTTTTTAGGGGCACCAAGGCCATTGATGATTTACCTTTCAGATTGATACCATAACATCCTAATTTATAATAAAACATGGATTATGTATTAAAACATTTTTTAAAATACCAATATCAAGCGCATGTTACATTAGAAAACATTTTTTTAAAAGTAGGGTTAGGGTTAGACGATTTTGGTGACACAACACTGAATATTAGTGAAGATATTGAATATTTCTCCCAATAGAAATTCCCCAAAATTTTGCCAAAGCACATTTTTTCCACACAAACAACTGTAGAATAACTAGCAGGAGACCATTGATGTGTGGAGTGATTTCGGTGACACTACACTGAATAATAGTGAAATTATTGATTATTTTTTTGTTTTCGGTGTTGCACTTTGCAGACGGTCCCTGCGCCCTCGTCTGACAGACGGCTGACCATAGAGACCGATGTTAATGTCCAGCCTGGAGGACCGCTCGTTGAAAATATGGTTGTAGCTTGTTGTCTGCCTTACTATGGTAGGAAAGAGTCGTCGGTGGGTTTAAACAATGTTTGTTCGATCCGGGAAATTCAAACCTGTTTCCAACTTTACCAAACTAAATCCTACCACACAAGTCAGTTACGTATCGTATCAAAACCGGCTGAGCTCGCTTGCTGTGCTGTAAGTGTCGTTCTTCCGTTTTGACATGCTGCTGCTGTTTGAGAGGCTTTCACGTGAGATCACTGATGTGATGATGAGACTCGCACTGTGGCTGTAATTCAAGGCAAGCCCACTACGCTTGACCAGTCGCTTTTTACATGGAACTTGGACAGAGCACAAAGGCCACTGTGGCCATACCATGATTTTTTTTTCACGGGGCATCAAGGCCAAAGTGCGGGGCATGGCCGCCGTGAAATTCCCACCCTGGTTACAACCCTCAAACATCTTGCTTGGCGAACAACATCATCTACCTGTCAATCTCAAATCACACAGTCAGGGCGGTTATGTTCGGTGTAAATGATGCAAATGATGCAAATAGGCCATTTTATTATCATTATTGTTATTATTTTATTTTGTTTGCATGCTTCAGAAAAAAAACGCATTCGCAAATGAAGAATAGCTACCATCCACTTGTACATTGGTGTTGTTTTCGGCACAAAAAAATGGCAGAAAATTGTTCTCTAATGCTCTGGTTCTATTCTGACTACCATGAGCGTGTCACAAGGCCGATAGCATAGCATACATCATTAAAACGTTTAAATTACAGATCAGGTTTCTTTGTGTGTTTCTTCACTGATCATAACTGAACATAATGCAGCACCAATTATTCAGCCTTACGTTAAAAATCTAAATTATTCTGACGTTAGCAGCAGATTTCAGCTCATGTTTCGGGGGAGGGGGCCGCCCTTTGTTTACATTTCTGTTGCCGACTGCATCTTTAAATATACACACAGGGTGTCATTATATTACAACGCCGATTTCCATCACACTCATTCTAGCAGTAAGCTATTTATGTATTTTACTATGATATAATATGTTATCATATAACAGACAGACAGTCAGTCAGAGCCGGCCGCCTCACACGGCACACTCAAGTCAGTTTCTGATCAAACGCTCCTGAAGACACCTTCAGTGGTCCACAGAGGATAGCGGTGGCACTCTCACATGAATATTTGACAACCCATCAAAGACATGTGAACAGGGTGAAATGCAAAAGAGGCTCCTCATAATTATCAGGGGCGCTTTATACCCCCTCATTTTTTACAGGCCTTTTATGAACCTTCAAGGGCACTTTTGCCCCGAGCCCCTGTTAATTACTGACCCTGGTTAGAGTGTGTATGTAAATGTCTTTTTGTCAGAATTCTAAACTTATCATGCCGCCTAGTTACCAGATAACTGTCTAAGAGCCCTGCAATCTCTCCGACGGACGACGGTCACGGAGCGGCGGGATTAATTTTGCTGATATGTTCAGGATTTCTCTCAGGTGTGTACTTTGGACCACCTCTCGCTCTGCGGGTTCAGAAATGATTGAATGGCTGTGTGTGGCTGTTTTGTTGTTGTTTTGAAACTGTAGTCTGTGTGTCTCTCTCTATTTGTTATGAATCTATCTTTGGATCAGTTTGCGTCTTCTGTCTGTGGTTGTTTTCGAGTTATATAGGAGTTTTGAGTCTGTTTATGGCAGATTTGCATCTTTTTCGCCGGGTTGTTTTTGTCTCTTTGCGGCCATCTTGCGTCTCTTTGTGGTTGTTTCGTCTCCGTCTCTTTTGTCCTCTGGCATCTCTTTCTGGTTTGTACTGAGCCCCTTTGTAGTTGTTTTGTATCTTGTGGCAATTTTGCATCTCTTTATGGTCGTTTTAAGTCTCTTTTTGTAGTTACGAGTCTCTCTGTTGTTTTGGTTGCTCTTTGGGTCATTTTACATCTATGGTACTTTTGAGTTTTCTGTTTTTTGAGTCTTTTCTGTGGTTGTTTTGCGTCTGTGGTCCTTTGTGCCTCTTTGAGGTTATTTTCTTGTTTTGTGTCTTGTGGCAGTTATGTGTCTCTTTGTGGTCATTTTACATCTCTTTGTGCTAGTTTGAGTCTCATTGTGGATGTTTTATGTCTCTTTGTGGTAGTTTTGTTACTTTGTTTTCATTTGGCATCTTTTT
>OMLP01039782.1:0-14244 GCA_900302685.1 Spondyliosoma cantharus | reverse complement strand
AATATCGTATTTTTAAATCACCAAATATTTGTATCGGAATCGGCCTTAAAAATCCTTTATCGGTCAGGCTCTACTTCAGAGGACGGCGTCCTTCTCACTATGCAGCAACCAGGCAGGGACTTTTGTAATTGGACATGACAGAATAATTTGTTTGCTAAATAATTGTAAACGTAATATACAAGCCTCTGGAAAACTCACTACAACGGTTTGAATATTTTTCTGAATATTCATGTTCTCTTAAAAGACAGGGTAATATGTATTGTTTCTAACAGCTTTCAGAAGGCACTAAGATCCAACACTGAACCAACAACCTTTATGGGTCTAAACTAGGAAGGCTACAGCCTGTGTCTGCAGTGCTCATGATATCTGACAGAAATCCAAATTTCTGCATCAGTAACTAATGCAAGTCATGTCTGCTGCTGCATCTGGTCCATTGACATACTGCTCTTTGAAGCTCACCGAGTACAGGCTACACCAAAAGGCTATTCTTCCTTTATTGCGCTGCTTATCACTTTCATTTTTTTCCTTGGAGACTTTCCAAAGAGCTAATTCTTTTTTTCTGGATGGCTGAAGGCAGTCAAGCCAATCCTGTGGAGCAGCTTCTGCCATGCAGCACTGCACCTACTACAATCCAAATAGGGTCATGACTAGAGGGTATCTGCATGCTGTTGGAAGTGACATTCCTCTCTGCAGTGTTTGTGTGTGTTGCACGATCTGGGCAGCTGTCTGATGTCAATGTTACTGGAGGCCATGGCACAGGATGTCACAATGAACAGCATGAATAAGCTACACCTACCGTAATTAGTTGTTTTCTACAGCTAGATCATTAATTACATTATGCAATCTTTGCTTGTACATGTGGAGATTTCTGAAAGATTGCTTTAGAGTTGATACTGAAAGACAGTTTTTAACCTTCACTCAGAATTTCCTATTTGCAATTACTTAAAACTAAATTGTCAGGGAAGACTACCGAGTGTCCTATATAGTTTGTCTGTCTTTTGGTCTTTGGTTTGGCTTCTGGTTACACATAAACATCTGTACAAATAGAACAGGATGATCCAGCCATTCAGTTACTTATCCACAGCCAGGTCACGTTGGCAGCCGGCTACACAATTTTTGGCATCACAATTAATCAAAATTTATTGGGTGTGTGATGCTGACTACTGAGGTCAAGCATTTGACACCACAGCCAGTAACATTTCAATGGCGAGGCAGAAAGCTCTTGCCACGGAGAGCATACGTATTAATGACACCTGCTGAAATCGCAAGAATGGCTCATCAACTGATGAGAATGCTGACTTTTGACTCAGACAGGAGCTTACAATATATCATGCCTGTAGCCACCGGGCACATGTTAAAGACTTCTTAACATGGTTCTTGTTTTAGAGTGAGCCAGCTGGAAACATTAAATAATCAGCTGGAGATAGAGTTTTCCAACTTATAGGGAGTGAAACTGAGGGGGCTTGTAGGGATCTGCTAGGAACCAAAATCGATAGTTGTCAGCTTGGAAAGACAAGCCTGCTTTGTGAAATCAAAGACCCATGGTTTCACAAATTACACTAACTTTTGGGTGGTAAATCGGTCCTTGTTACCATTGTAAAGTGCATAATGTGAAGCGAGAGAATGGAAAGCTTGGTATGCATAACAATAGTAGCTAATAGGGCAGCACTGCGCAAAAGGGCCAATTTAGAGCCCCGATGTGTGTGGATCTGAGCATTCCTGACTTTTTCACAAAATGTACTGTTTACGTATTTATTTTTATTTCAGGTTTGAAGCATCATTATGCAGGAACTGGTATTTTTCCAATTCAGCACTTGACGTTTTGTATTGCAATTCACTAATACACCACTGGGGTATGGACAGCTGTATACAGTACATGCATTTGATATGATCACATCATTTACGATGAAAAGGGTTGATGAAAAACTAACTAACTGACAGCATTGCTAGAAAAGCAAAAAAAATCAGCAAGTCCAACAACACAAGACATAAAAAGTCAGCTAATATTACTTAAAAGTCCAACAGCAAGAAGTCTAGCTTGCCATCTGTCATCGGCGTCTTTCAGCATTTTATTTTATGAAGCACTCACCAAGGACTAAAAGCCAGTCTGAGATTAAGTCTTGTTTGGCCTCTTGCTTGGTCACTCTCTCCTTTTGCTCTTTATAGCTCCTTCCGTCAACACCACAGATCAGTGGTTTTCAAACCTTTTGTGCCCACGGCATACCAAGCCAAAATCTCAAGGCACACCTGAATTCATACCATGCAAAATAGCCTCCATACCATGTCAATATGGTAAGTAGTAGTACATCTGGCCTAAAAGAGAAGCATCTTGGTTCAGCAAGGTGTAATCATTCTTTACAGCTAAGAACACAGAGATGCACTGAGAATGAAAACATATTCACATATAAACCGTAGCTACATATCAAGAGACTACGCATTGAGGGGAATAAAAAAGGTTTAGTCAAAAATTTTAAAGAAAAAAAAGAGCATTTTAAAAAAGCATTGACAAGGAAAACTAATTTGCATGCAAAAGTGAATGCAACCATACATCAACGCAGTTCAAACTGAGTTTAAAAGAAAACATTACGTTCACTACGAATCACTAGCGGGCAAAAACTAGTGAGTCTGTCTAATCCTCACAGAATTTTTTTTTCATCCTTGGTGGTACTGAAGAGAGGGCCACTTGCAAGTCATGTTCAAAAGAGAGATGTGACCTTCTGTTGCTCTTCATGTAAATAGTGAAGTAGAGCAGCCAACGCACACAGGAAGGTAGCAGGAAAAAGAAGAACTAGTTCAGTAGCATGGTAGGAGACAGCTGCCAAACAAAATTGATCTAGAGGGCGCCACTAGCCCTTTTTACACAGAGAAGGCGGCACATTTGCTCCAATGTAAGGCCGGCAAATCGCTGCCTTCTCTGTGTAAAAACGAGGTGTAATATTCCTCCTTTTCCAAAAGCCGCCACTTGGTCGCCTCTGGGGTAGGTGTAAACATGTGACGTGACATGAAGCACGAAGTTGGGAAGTGAACAGTGACAACAAGTTTATCTTCAAAATAAGAGCTTTACATTGCACCCCATTGGAGTTTAGAACTGGGTTCTTAGCGGGGAGCTTTTAATTTGAAAGTAGCGACCATTTGTAGTTTTCCGGCCGCTTCACAGCTAGCGGACTCAGCCAAACAGCTCTGCTGGCTGTCAGCTACAGAAATCCAGGAGACTCTAGCATCTCCTGTATCGCAGCAGCTTTCCAGTTGCTCATGTTGACGTCCGTGGATGAAGTGATGGACTGACTGCTGTGATCAGCTGTTTCCTGGTTTTAAAACTCCCTGGCGGTGGCCGGCACAACAGTGCACGTCATCGACACCTCCGCCCATCTCACGCAGAGGCCGGCACATTTACGCCTTATGTTTACATAGAAATGGAGGCGGAAATAAGTGTACCCTCTGAGGAGTTTTGGGCCGCCAATATGCCGCCTTCTGTGTAAACACGCCGACCGGGCCGGCAAAAGGCCAGCCTATTGGCGGCTTATTGCCAGTGTAAAAACGGCTACTGATATACCAATTAATATCTGGGTACAGTATTGGAGATGGATATTCCTATGAAAGCTGCACAGTGGTGCATGAAGCCAAAGAAGTCCAACTTCCCTGGTAAAAAAAATTACCAGGATCTTCCACGTTGTGTGGCCCTTAGAGTGTGCTCACTAGAGACTTCCATTGAGTAAGCAGGCTAACTTCTGGTTACGCACCCAGCTAACTTGAATGGAGATTTTTTTTTAAATAAAAAAAACCTCTCTTTTAATGTCTGAAGGTATGCACAAGTACGGCATTTCAAAGCCTTGTGCACAGGGTAAGCTTTCCCATAAAACCCTGAATCTTATTTGTGAAGAGATTGAGAAGAGTCAGCTAACTGGGCTAACTGAGCTAACTAGCTAATGGCAGTGACAGTTCACAGTTATCTGTGAGCATCAAAGCAGAACATTCAGAGGAGAGTGGATGGAAAAACAGCTAACATTTTTAAAATAGAAATAATTTTTCATCGATTTATAGCATACACTCTTCTTGTGGGAGAATACATTCACTCACCCAGGTTACATAGTGCAAGAACCGAATGACAAAGACACCATTATCCCTATCAGTGTAGCATCAAAATGATTTTGGAGCTGTTCTGAAGGTAAATTAGTTACATAATGTTGCTTTAGGCGTGAAGGTGCATATGAGGGCTGATTTTTCTAAATTGTCGGTGTCTAATAAATATATATAGATAGAATGAATAATCATGACAAATAACTTCAATGTTGAGTCTCATTTAAATAGCTCCTACTTACAGTCAATCCTTAGTAACTGTGGATACCCTTGCCATTGTAGCACGACTCCCTATGGTGTAACAACGCGGTTACCTGGCAACAGTCAAACATCAAGCAAACAAACATCACTTCAACAAAGTGCAGACACCCTGCAGCCATGAGTCATTAACAGTCTGCAGACTGGAGCTTTGTTTTCTTCCTTCTTTGCCCTTACACTCAAAATATTCTCTTGCCAGTATTGCAAAATGATTTTCTGTTACTGATACAACTCCACCATGGATGAGAGCAAAAGTTGGTCTCAGCTTTTTATCCCATTTTTTTCAAATTCATGACGGCATATGAAGGCTAATGAACTATTAAGGTTAATGCACTGGGTTTGCCCAAAAACGCAAAAAAAACAACAATTTTGACTTTTCATTCTTTAACCTTTCGCTGCAAATTTCATAACTATCAAAACACAACTGGGAAAACAGTTTTCATAAGTGGTTAACCTAAGTGTCCGCTCAAAGTGCAGCACCTGTGACAAGGTTTTGCCGCTCACCAGCCACACCAGAGTCAAGGGACTGTACTTATTCTCTACTACAAAGAGGAATGGGGGCACGGTCAGTACGTACACACACTTGCAAGCTCTCTCTCCCTCCCTGCATGTGTGTAAAAACAAGTTCACCCAAAAGTAAGGCAAAATATTACATTGGCTCAGCTGCACACACATTGCCTTAGGTCCAGTGGTAGCCTTGCATTTACCCTGGCAATAATAATAAAAAAAAAAATAGTTGGCACACAAATGATTTTATATTCAGTTCCAAACAAGTCACAATTTAGCGTGACCTCTTACAGAACGCCTCAAACCATTTTTTCTGTGATTTCAGTGCTAGACTCTCTGGATTAAGACTTCAACCATTTATGCTTACAGTATATTCTAAGGGAGTTTATAATTATCACAGAAATGAGGTCAGTCTGATAAAAAAGAACACAAAAATATGTATGAAAGCCACATAACACTGAAAATAAATTGTTAATAGAAGTGCGGTTTTATTCTTATTTAGTTTATAGAAGTTGTGATAGATAGGTAGGAAACAAATATACACTTTATATATTATATATATGTATTTATTACTAGGACAAACAGAGCTACTATTACCATAACAAACCTACAGTATCTGTGGGGCCATTTCCTAGAATTTAAGTAAAATCGGCATATACAGTATCATGTTAGAACTCACTTTTACTATATAGGCTAACTGAGAAAGAACAGTACAGTTAAAGTGAAAGTAATTTAGCACAATACAAAAGTTTTAAAGTGACAGTTAGGTTCTTTGATGTGGGGTTGTATGAAGCACTTATCCCTAGTCAGTGCATTACCTGCAGTACTGTAGATGACTGTTTTTTTGTCCTTTAAATTGTTGTCATATAGCGGTAAAATACAGAGTCCTTGCACTGTAAATGAAGTCAGCAACCAATCATGTGTAAAGCCAACATCATGTCACTACTCATGAAAATGGCGGACCTGTTGATTGTTCTTGTTTGCAATCTCACTGTATCATATGACAAAGTACACACAATTCTAAACACAATATGAATCGGTGACTTGGGATGAGTGACTTAAATTGCTCCCTGCATAGACAGACTGCTGGAACTGACCAGGAACTGAAGCAGTTACATATATCTGAGCTATCTTCAAAATCCTCCAGCATCATTGAGCAGACTGGATCCCTGGGACAGTCACCTGAGATGATGTAGTGAATGCGACCTCTCTGTCAGCAAGACGGTCAGTGCTGCAGGTTGACCCCATAGATCCCCAGGGCCCTCTTGGAGATCTGCAAGCTGGCACTGTTTTTATCTACCACCCTGCAGTAAGTTTAATTTTAATATCATAAAATAGACATGTCGCAAAATTGCATATTGGAGCTTTGTATTGCCAATTCAGCACCACCAGTGTGAACAGTTTTGAAGCGACATATTGGCAGGCAAGTATTTCGCATATTTGTGTCTTATATCACTCACACCCACAGTGTGTAAAGGCCTTTCTCCATAATCTTTTAATAAAAAAGATAAAAAGAATTATGTTTGCCTCGGTGCATCTCACAAGTTGCTATTCCTGAGCTGTTAGTTGTTAGAGCTGTTTTCGGCTGTAGACTGTTGATGTAACGTCTGTCATTGGGCGCCTATTCCCTAGCTACATAAAACACTCTGCCTGTACTGTTTTCAAAATTGCCATCGCTATGTGAAACAACAACCTCCAAGCTAGCAACCTACACGCTGAAACTGGCAAGTTAATCCAACATTAACCTGTTCGCTAACAAGCGAGCACCTGCTACCTTTTTTTTCGGTTTAGCCATTTTCATGCCAGAGCTCACCTCCTCAAACCAAGTTTTCCCCAACACTATTTTACAGGGGCACCATCACTGCATCCTGACTTAAATGACATCCAAGGCAATTGTGATGGGTTTAAAGAAATGCTAACAAGCCAGAGTGATCTCTTCCCCTATACCAGAATGAGAACTGGTGCACCCAGACCTCTCTCCACCCCTGACACAGTGCTTTGGAGCTATGCAAGCCTTGTTCATCCTTGAGTCCAAGTGGACATTTGTGCTAAATCTGAAGAAATTCCCTCAAGGTGTTCTCGATATATCACGTAGACTAACAACCCAAAAACATATGCCTTCCGGCCACATCTATCACTGGCGCAGAGGCATAACAAAAACATTTGTTTTTATGTGAACTGGTGAACATCAGCTGCAGATTAGGTCTGTCCATTTTGACAGGCCTAAATATGTAAACTTGATGTTGTTCATGTTTGCAGTGATGATAAAAATGCAGGTAGAACCATATTGATAACTGCATGGTTGGAAAGAGGCGAATGTGACACTGACTTGATTTAGAGCAGACCATCTTTCATCCACATTGTGTTTACCAACAGTGAGAGAGAGTATTCTAAAAACCCATCCTTTAAAATTCCATGTGGATCATGAAAGAATAGCCTCACTCCAACATCAAACCTTTAATTTTAATATGGAGAGGAAAATTGTGATCACTAAGATTACCTCACCATTTTTTTTTCATTATAGCTTACGGTGCAGGGAACACACATTGCATCAATAATATATGTGAAACTCTGTGTGAAATTTGAAGACAACAAAAGAGAAAAAAGTCGATGGAAAATTTGCCATTAAACAGTTCTACCCTCTTTTCTAATGTTGTTATAGATTTTAAGATATATAGGCAGACTCCATGCAGCGACATATCTGCTGCTCATCTCCACTTCAAAACCAGGGTACACAGCCAGTCCTACCGCTGACTGCCGCTCTGCATCCCCAACCGCTGACTGGATTTATATGAGGTGAAAGAGCTTCACTCAGTGGGGAGGGAAGGGGAGACAGGGAATGAGAGGAAGATCAAGAGGATGGGAAATCATACTGTACTTGAGTTCAATCACACCTTGTGGACGGCGGGGTGAGAAAACATCTAAAACATGGTAAAGACTGTCACATGCTAGCTAAATGTGCTTTAACATCGACACATGCTGCTCCTCTGTCTGACCTGAGCACACACTCTGGGTTTGCCGCAAATATATTTCAACTTCCTGCACTCAACACACCCACGGTTTTCTGGCTATCTCCTGGAAACTGACTGTGCTGCAAAAGTAAATACACTGAAAAATAAATCTATACCATGTGTGTGGAAAAGAGCCAGATAAAAACAAAAGAATAGAAATAGAATTTGTATTTTTTTTTACTTCATGTTGGATGGGGTAGCACTTGATGGCTTGATGGTCAGCGCTAAGCTGTCTGCATTGGCAAACTTGACATTAAGCTCATTCCTCCTCAGTGTTATTCAATGCATTTAATCAGAGTAGCTCTCGATGACATAACGTACACTAGCTCCTTAAATCTCTCTCCCTCTACCACACTGATTAGCAGCATATCTGTCTCAATCATTCAGAATGTCAACAGGGTGATGGCAAGCCTTGGGTTAGTATTAGGATACACATCAAGCTTTCTCCCACTAGCGAAGAGCAACTTGAGCTTTGGCTGCAAGACATCCACAGACATGGAAGCCAGGTGTTTGTTCGTAATGTGGTACAGTATAATGCTAGTACTACAACTTAAGAGCAGTATCACAATATGCATTTGACTTTGTTGCCTTTCTAGAGGAAATGTTCCCACCTGAAACGTTGTTGAGCATGCTTAATTTTTCACCTCAGACAGGTACCTAACAAAGGCATTAGCCAGAGTACGTCTGCATGCAAATTAATCTATCAGCCAACATACGCAACTGGTTAAAAATCATTTGCAGTGGTTGACCGTCGGCACCCCTAATTAGTAGCTGCAGCTCTTTAAGAGCATAAATGACGGACAGCTGGTAAAGAGAAGAGAGAAGATCGAATTCCCACTTAAACTTTGGAGTGCATCATCGTTTTGAGATGATCACCTTAAACTCAGCTGGAGACTTCAGGAATCAGGCCCATGAAAGTGTTCATCCTGTCAGATTGTGAAACTTCACATAATCTCGCACAACTAAAATGCAAAGTGGCCAGCAGCAACATTCAGGCCTGTCAGTGAAATATAACAATTAGGGCTGTCAAGCGATTCAAATAAAAATAAAAAACCTAATTAATTAAGCTTTCTGATTAATGAATAGAACTTAATCACCTATACCAATGAAGCATTTAAAAATATTCCATATAATATAGCCACCAGTGCAAACGAAACATTTAGCAAAAAGATTGTCTAGTAGCAGTAAATGTACAGCACAAGTTCCTCAGCTCCTCAATACACAAGAAGACCTCATGTTTCAGTGACAGCTATCGCTATCACTGCTAAAATACATGTGTCTGAGTTCATATCCATGGTATTTGTCTCTGTGCTAATATCCTTGGTAACAATGTAAATCATACTGAAACGACAGCATCTGGAAGCGATGGTATAATGTAGAGCCGATACTCAGTTTGAGAAAGACTGTTAACCATTAGAGAGAAACACTGGCTGGACTGGGTCTTTTCCATCCATTTTGCTCAGCAGCGTTTAGTTATCTGCCTCCTTGTTGTTTACGAAGCTGCTGTGGAACGTGTTTAGTGACATATGGTTAAGGGGCGATTAATCAGCAGTTTTTTCCTTTTTACACATTATTTGTTCTGAAATTAATTAATCAAAATGAACATGTTATTTTGACAGCACAAATTACAATATCAATATTGTGAGACATGACTTGTTATTATTATTGCTATTATCATTATTACCATAACTACATTATCATTAAATAAAATAAAAAATATATTTTCTGAATTTAACACTTGTGTTAAATCTTTGTCAATGTGAGTTTTGTACAACTAAAGATGTCTTTTCTCTGTGATTGGTCAGTAGTTTAAGAGGACTTCCACAAACTGCCTTATTTAATCTGTTTATATTCATTTTGAAATTATACAATTTGTGATTTATCTTTGATATATGTATCGTCTTTTGATACATCCATAGTTTGTTTCTGTGTGTGTAGTCACCGATGCACAACAACATAGGGCTGTTTTCGTTTTGTGGCCTATTTACAGTGACGCATGACGGCGTAGTTTTGAAGGAGAAGCACAACATCAATGAGCAGTTCCACTTCCCTAACAACAGGGCGCCTGTGCCGATGATCGCTTCTACATGTTGTCGCGTGGCTCAAACGGTGCTCAAACTGACTGACTGACAAATTCCAACATCTGCTCTCGTCAGATGCCAATGAACAGCCAATGAGCATAGAGGAAAATAATCCAGAAGATACACTCATGTAAACAAATTACATCAATATATTTCATGCAGATCACATGCAGACCAAAAATAATACTGAAAAGATAATTTAAGAATTCCAGTCCAAAAGACAGGTAGACGCACAGGGTAATAAAATGAATGTCAGCTCGTTGACTCCACTGGAAGTGAAAAAAATGCAGAAGCAATGTCTTTAAGTTTATGACGGACAGTAGTTCACAGAAAATGTATACCAATATGTGAGAAATTCCTGCCTTGATGTGTTTGTACTGAATTAAACTTGCAAGACTTTTCCTTGTTTCAGCTGATACCCATCTGCTGGCCCTCAATAAGTGTGCTCCTGATATTTATTCAGCTGTTTCTCCACTGTGGAACCAGATGAACAGTAAGAAAAGACAATGTGAATTTGTGTGTAGCTGTGTGTATTTATGCTAAATTCCGTGTACCTGTGTACATGGGGAGTGCCAAAGGTATCATTCTTTTAAAGCCTTGACATCTTTAGTTATTTCTTAAATTAGAAACACCTGTGCTTTTCCTGCAATTACAAGCAGTCAATTAAGAATAAACAGACTAATGTTAAAACATTTTTTAGAACATGAAAACTAGCTGGCCTTTATGTTCTTGTGTAGGGCTCATTTACACATTAAAGGTAAATATAGTAGATGCTGATGAGGTTCAGCCGGAGGTTAAAGAGGGAAAAAAGTGAAGAAGCAGGCTGTCAAGTTCATCCGAAGAAATTAACATAACCAAAAAAGAAGCGCAGAGGCTGCAGTCTCACAGTTGGTATTGAAGTTTGTGATCAAACCATGGTGGTTATTGGCTTTAATTAGACCAAAGTGCCTCGGGCTGTATTTATAGTATTAGCAAAAGACATCTAGAAAAAAACACAACCTCCATGTGCAGGGATCGTTACAGCCCGCCCCTCAACCATCTCAGGCACAGGTCACCTGAGGAATACCTGAGGACACAGGTGGAGGGCAGTAAGAACTAAAACATTTTTTTAATTCTGCAGTTTTCAATAGCTGAAAAGATTTTTCATGTGAAGGGTTGACATGTGCTCAAGTTTTAGTTAAGGCAAATTAGTCTTTAAAAAGTACTCTGCCATCTTTCAACAGTCGACAGTATATAAAAAGGACACATGTCTTTGCCAAGTTGTCTCATTCAAAGGGAACAACTCTGTCCCATGAGACCACATTTACATTAATATTTTGTTAGCATCAAAGCAGATGTTAGCGCTGCACTTTTTGTTCTTTATATATATTAATGTGCCACCCGACTAACCTGTCCACAGAAGTAAACTGTAATTGTATTTTTTATTCACACCTTCATCTGGACTTTCTTCAGAACAGCAATGTCAAAGGTTCTGACTTTTTGGCTCAACTCCTGCCAAACAGCTCTATTTTCCATAATCCAAAGCCATTTCCCACTGCCTGCGGTACCTATAATGAGTAGAGCAGAGTAAAGGGCATATTTTAAATGTCATTTCATGCACTATTCAAACGGACAAGCTAAGGATATATTGGTAAACATTACAGTGTTGCTTTGCAAGATGAAACAGTATGTGTGAGGCTAAGATCAATTTCACAGCCAACTATTCTCCTTTGCTTCATGAATTTAAATGTTTTTCAAGATATTTCTGGCCATCCTGAAGTGTGAGGGTCGCTTAGGAGCCAATGTAGATGAAAGGGACTTCTGATGAAACTTATGTCCAAATGCTTCTTGAATAAGCAGATATATGTAGATATAAGGAGTTCTTATCCATAAAATGGACTTTGGTTTATACTACTGCGCTGAGACTGAATTTAAGGACATACATCCTGGATAGACAGATCTGGGACTATTCCCATTTCCTCATACTTTACGCCTTTTAATAGCTGCAAATTCTGCATGCTACCTTCTTCATGTTTCAGTTCATAGCATTTGTCAGAAATGTTTCCAAGTCAAGCAATGGTTCATGACATGCTAAATAATAGAATCAGCGTCTTACTCTTAAATGATAAAGGACATGGAATCACAGGCACTGTAGATTTCCAACATATCCCCAGGACAGCAACTGTTACAGTACAAAAACAGGAAAATATTCCCAGTTCAGGGCTTCTTTGCCTCTACTAGTATATATCATTCAGTCTGGAATGGAAGTAATGTAACTCAGTGTCCCTGGTTTATTTAATAAAACACACAGGAGCACTGAGCACACATTTATTTCATTTACTCTGTCTGATTGATGAAGGCTACAGAAAAAAATGGTACATTTGGGCCCGACAGCTACTCTAATGCAATCCCTTTTATTATCTTTCTCTTTTTGCTTCTTAAACTCTTAAAAACAAACTCTAATTCTAATTCTGGCACTGTCTGTGAGATTCTAGTTATGTGCGTTAGCACTGTTAATGAACTAAATACAATTCAACTTTATGATATAGTGCATTTGACAGTTGACCAGCCACTTGCGAAAATTTTGGGCATTTAGGCATGTTTTCCAAGATGAAGACTTGCAAAATAATTTAATCTGTGGCCCAAGGAAATCCTGTTATGACTAGTTTAAATGCATAAATGCATTATTTTTCTTGGAATTTTACAAGAATACTGTCTTACAGGGCTGATTTACCACTTTTCTTTTCACTGAATGGGCAACGAATAGGCCAATTTAAATCTTTTACCCTGGACCATTTTGTAATTTTTTATTGCTTACAGTAAAAGGGACAATGGGGACAAGTTAAAACTGTCCCCTGGAATGATTTGTGTTAACATTACCAGAGTGCAGTGAAAAGTTATTCTGAAAAATGCAAATTAAAACCAAAGTAAATTACCTATTACACGTTGAGCTTGCAGGCAGACATTTTTTCCCCTCTTGTATCATAATTTATCTGGGTTTAATGGAGCAAACGCCCTGATTCACACCAGTTTGTCACCTGCTAACACTGCAGTCTTTTACTGTACATGTACCGCAGTTAAACTAAAGCAGTAACAGTTCATTGCTCTTTTTTTGTTCTCCTCTGGGATTCAAGCCCTTGACCTCCCAATCACAATCTGGCTTCACTGACCTTGAAGCCATTAGCATGTACAGTTCATCGGCTCACCTTAATACAGAATTGCTTTCTGACTTTGGCACACATTTTAAGTGTTGCTCTATCAAAATGGAATGACACTTGAATCATTAAATGTGAACATTCATGCAAACATCTCAGATCAGTAAAGTGGCAGATGTGTACGAATGAAAAGCACACCTGCTCATAATGTGGAAAGAACACGGCTGAGTCATCCACTAAAGTCAGAGTAAACACAATAATAAAAATATGAGATTGAAAAGGTCATTGTTTAGCATGAAAAGGGTAATAGTCAATTCCAGTATGATGGAATTTAATCCTTGGGATGATAATGATAGATTATTTAAATGTGAGTTATAATGCATGTTTACATATTGCATTGGCACTGGTATAGACATCATAAACATTGTTTAAATGTATCGATTTATTTTCTATTATTCAGAAACTGGATTTATTGTAACCTTTAAACATAATGTTTGACTCACAAAAATTCACAGTTTTACTAACCAGAAGAAACAATAATTGCTTAAATTTCCAAGTACAAAAAGTTTTAGAAGTCATTATTTCTCCATTCCATGTTTGTTACATTGATGGCTACAGTTCCCAAAAAAAACATATGCTCCAGCTGACCAACTGAGTCCAGCTTGGTCTGACCAGTTGGTCTGCGTTCGCCCACATTAAGCCAGAATATGTCTTAAAAATCAAATCAAATCTTAGAAATTAACTTATTAAATACAGAATGTTTTTTACATTAACATCGGCAATGGCTGACTGTGTTTCAAAGCATTTCTTTTTTCTGCAGCAAAGTATTTAGATTAAGAAATACAAATGTATGTTTTTTAATCTATTTACTTTTGTAAATACAGGATGGAGAAGGTTGGAGTTCTGCTTCACCTTGCACCGACACTGAAAAGATCTTTTCATCCGACAATAAGCATTTTGATGGAACTAGAGAATCTGCTCTTGTAACTGGTTCATTTAGAATCTCTCTATCACCTTGTTTTCTGCTATATCCTTGTCATCAGATACCTTAAAATCCCTCCCAGGTTACACTTAATTCTCCATGTCGGTTCAGGTAAGGGGCTGTGTATGTCTTTACTGATGAAACACAGCTAAGAAAACTGGTGATGGAAGAAGCCTCAGTACTCGTTGCAACTA
>OMLP01039781.1:0-45048 GCA_900302685.1 Spondyliosoma cantharus | reverse complement strand
GCTGGAGGTGGGTGAGTGAAATGGAAGCACCGCCGGGGACGAGTTGCTGCGAGCGCACCTTGGCCAAACGGGAGTAACCGAGCGGTGAATCGGGTCGGGATGGCAGCATCCAGCAACTCAAGCCTCTCAGGTTCATCTGTGTCCTCTGGTAAGAGTTCACACAACACACACTCAAACTACACACCATCACAATAATGGTAATGATAGTAATAATTCAATTTGTAAGGTGTATTTGTTTTTCTCCCTGTCTGCCTTAATTGGCTCCAATCAAACTTTTTTTCATGATTCATTCACAAATCCATCCCTAACATATGCTCACCCAGCACACACGTATCTGCATCCGCACCTCACATGCGCCTGTGAAACATTAAGCAAACAGATTATTTCAGTGGCTTCCCAGTGGCTGCTGTGATTCAGGGTTAATGCTAAGTGGAAAGCATCACCATGTGTTATATCTGGAAGCAGCGGTGGAAACATTAGAGGGAAACAGGGGCACCTTTGGCGTGCAGAGGGATTATAAAGGCTGTGTGATGCAGTCAGTCTGACGTTTGGGTTTTTTGGATGTTATCATTAGATTGCCAATCATCTCCATAATTCCCTGACTGACTTTCCACTTGGCCGGCTTTAAGGATTATCTTTGGCCTGTGTAGTCTACCATTTTCCCAAACGCGGCACCGGGCTGGTAAAGAAGACAAATCCTAATATTCAACGGTCCAGTGACATAATACAGTTCATGTGCACGAAACTCCAATCAGATCCCCTGTTTATATAGTGAGATGCAGTTCAGAGAGCAGCACCTATTGTATTGTATTTGTAAAAAAAATAAATAAAAAATTCAATTTCAGGGTTCAGTTTTCACCCAATGAGAGCAGAAAGTGGGTTAGCAGCTGTTCAAACAGACCCGGCATGAAGCTGCGGCTCCATGCTTGTCTCAGTGTATATCCCATTATGTGTTGATAAGGCGCGTCGCTTGTGTTTGCCAGGGTATAAAGTACAAGCTCCACTATCACAGCGCTGTTTGAAGTGGGAGCCCCACCAACAACCAGAGGCGTGTGTGAGAGAGACGGTGTGAGAGACTGTTTATTGCGCCAGGCTCAGCACTTTGGTGTGCGTTCGCTGTTTCCCACCAATATTTTACACGCCACTCGAGCGTCGCACGGCAAAAGCTATAGGTTCATTACAGGGCGAGGACGCTGTGCGGTGTTTGTTTTACTTTCTTTACTCTCTCTGCATCCCCGACCGCACCACACAGCAGAGTCACAGTTCCCAAGGTACTGCCCAATGGGAGGGACAGACAGTCGTTTCCAAGCTGATATAGCCTGCGGCGACCACATGCCTCACAAGGCATTATCTCATGTGTGCGTTTCAGAAAAGCAGCAGGATTTACTGTTTGACCGCTGCTGCTTTAAGAGGAAAGTCTTTTCTTTCTGTGGCATTGGAGGGTTGTCATTACTGTTGGGCTCTCAATATAATTATCAGAGGTTACAAGCTGCGCTGCTGCCAGGGATAGAGTGGTTGTCACAAGGGTATTATTATTTTCCTGCAGAGCTCTTTGGCAGCCAGACACAACATTTGAATAATCTTGTCTATGAGGCATATGAGTCGAAAAAAAAAAAAAAGGAATCTCGGGCTCAATTTCTGCTCCACATTGGGCCGTGTGTTCTGGCTGCGAACAAAGTGCCCTCGGTGTAGTTACTTCATCTGCGTCTAATGATAAGTCTGTCTTGTTTGGAGGCTGTCGTTTGAGGTAGAGTGCGTAAATAAGAGGCATCCAACTCATCTGTGGGAACAAATCAAAGTGTCACTGATGGCTGCTTTTGTTGCTGATTTATGACGGCGGTAATTACATTACAGTAGCAAGCAAACGTTGATTTATTTAAGCACCTCCTGAAAATGATTGAAATAGAGGAACAATGTGTGGAGCTAACAAGCTGGACCGCACTATATACACCCAGTCCATTACTGCAGGTGAAAAACAGTGGCCTACTTTTTTTGAGGGCCGTCATCGTAAGACAGACAAACCGAAAAAAGGATTGCAACATGATTGCAGAACGCATGTTGCAATCTCTTTCTCTCCCTGGAAAGATATTGTCTGGCTGCTCGTGTAGATCAGGGAGATTCCTGCACATTCTTGGCACGGCTGGGCATGGAAGCATGTACTGTACCAGCAGCACACCATTTGCGAGACGGCTCCAGGAAATAAAGCTTTGAAAATAAATTGAGGGATAGAAGCATGGAAGTATGCCTTCAGCTCCAGGCCCTTCAAACGACAAAATTGGTCAGGGAGGCAGAATTACAGCCATGCATTACAGAGAGGCTGTCTGCTCGACACGATCCGGCACATGTTTCTGGAGAAACGCTGCACTTCACATTCAGAATTCTTTCCACCGCGTCTTTTTTTTTCTTCTTGTACTTACCAGCCTAAATCATGTAGGACTGGATTTGTGTCATTGGCTTATTGAAATTATCTCCATGTTTTACATCATCAGTATTCCAGCTCTGGTTGTACATGTCCCTGCAGTATATCCTGTATTAATTACAACAGCAGACTCTCCCAAGGCCCTGTCAGAATTAGATTACTAAACTACATTTTCCCCTCGTATGAACTCACCTTCATTTATTGCTGATGGTGAAACACACTGAGGGCAGCCTCGTACCTGTCACATATTATCTGGTCAGCATTAAAGCAGAGTTGAAATGCTTGTTTTGGACCAGTGTGATACACAGATGGTCCCCCTGCTGCAGTTCTGCTGCGTCCTACTGACACGGTAGAGTGTGTGTGTGTGTGTGTGTGTGTGTGTGTGTGTGTGCGTGCGTACGTGCGTGCGTGCGTGCGTGCGTGCGTGCGTGTGATGGTCTACATGTATGAGTAGAGAGTTCGACTCCAGAATGTGTCCATTTGTCATTTATGGATGTGAAGTTGTCGAGCTATAAATCACAATGGGGAAAAAGGGACATTTAATCAAGGAGTAATTAAGTTATTATTAAAAATTCTCTTTTTGTGCCAAGTTTGTCATATGGCCAATTCAAATCAAGTTTACTTCCATAGCCAAGCTTAATCACATTTGCAGTTTCAAGGTCTTTATAGAGTAATGTTTTCAAACAATAAATTAGTGTGATACCCTCCAACTTTAGACTGAAAATGCTGACATTCCAGACACGAGTCTGTGTAGAGTCATCTAAATCATCCAGGGGGTCCAATCAACCTAACAGCAGCTGGACATTTATGCACTTTTTTCTGAATGGCTTGTTAAGTTTTAGCAGAGTGGAGAAAAATAGGGGACGGGTATCGAGAAGAGGAAGTGTTGAGAACCGGGTCCAAGTTGTCTGACACATCTGAATCATACGCTGCTGAGTTTTTATCAAAGCCAGCATGTCACAAAACAGTGATGACAGATTCATGCAAATGTGCTTTACAAGAAGGAGGCACGGTGGATAGTAAGGAACGGATCCAAGCATGGATTCATTTCACACACAAAAAAAAAGATGACAGCAGTGCTTGTTGTAATGTCTGTAAAATGATCATTTCAGCCAGAAACACCAGCAATGTGGTGAAACATCTTTCTACACAACGTGGACTTGAACTCCAGGAAGGCTGTGTATCTGACCATCGCTTCTTAACCGCCGGAGGCATTATGTTCAGGTTGTCCACATACATACTCTTGTGAACGTGATATGTCAACTACTACTTGAGGGAATTTATTCAAATTTGTTACAAATGTCCGCTGTGACCGAAGGATGAACTGATTAGAATTTGGTGGCCCAAGGTCGGAGGTCAAGGCCACTGTAATCTCACAAAACACATTTCTGTCAAAAATTCATATGATAGTTGAGATAAAAAATTTAACATGAATGTGTAATATAATGAAAGTTCTTATATTTAATTTCCCAAAGGTCAGAGGTTAAATGCACTGTGACATCATAATGTTGTGTTATTCCCATCATTCAACTCCACGGCTCAGGAACAGCAACTGGTGCGTGCAGGAATACAATCGCAAGACGATAATTATAGTGTTCTCTAAATTAGAATCAATCAAATCAATCAGTCAATCTATCAATCAATCTATCTATCTATCTATCTATCTATCTATCTATCTATCTATCTATCTATCTATCTATCTATCTATCTATCTATCTAGTGAACAACACTGACCCTCGAGGTCACCGTCACCAGAGGAGATTGGGGTCATAAAGGATGCTATTACTGCCCCAGCAGACTCAGAGCCTGAAATGAAACGATACTGAAGATGTGTCACTACAAACAAAATAACACAAACTCATTCACCTTCAGCCACTCAGACAGGCCATGGAAATATGTCACATAAAACAGGAATCAACAGGATTTCTGGTGACTGCCGGGTCATGGGCGTGGGCTTCCTTTCAATACGAGGGGTGGCACATATCAAGTGAGGAACTCTGAGCATCAAACACTTTATTTCCTCTTTTCCTGTGTGAGTTCTTATGCGTCAATTTGTGCTTCTCCTGCATCAAGTTATGGTGGAATTGTTTCCATTTATGTGAAGGGAAACGCAAAATTCAAGACAACTCAAAACGTAATAGAATGTAATACTCTGAGAGAAGCAGTTTGTCAAAATAAAAGTCCTCTGCTGCTTTCATGTTTTAAGTGGGGGCTAACCATTGCACATGTTCTTAATATTAAGGGGGATGTGTCCCCTGCATGCTGCTACGCCTAACTAGTCTTATATTTTTTCATGAAGTGACTGATTTCCACTTGTGTAGATAACTGAGGGTGACAAGATGACAGTGAAAACAGTCACGTTTTAAGATGTTTTCATTCTCTGTAGCTGCTCCGATAAATGTCTTGCTAGCATCTTGCGATTCGACCTCACAGATGATATGGTGCAGTGACAGCTGTGCAACTTGTGAGCGTGTTTTTCATGTGTTTGCAGATGCACCTTGAAGTCACATCCAGGATTAATTAGTAATCACTACAGGGACGTTTCTGCCTTTTTTTTTTTTTTCAATAAAGCGATTGATATCGAACATGATTCTGCACGGAACATGAAACGGCCCTAAACTTGTTGAGCTGTTGTTGTAAACCTCCGCACAAATTGCTGTTTCATGTGCTGAAGTCGAATGTTGCACAGACTCTAGAGCAGACGTTATCTCTGGGGATAAAAGTCTGAGTTGGGCGAGCTTGATCTTCATTCATCACATATTCTCTTTGTCACCAAAGCAAACACCCGCCGGTAATTATTTTATTGAATGTCTCTGACTGGTGAGTAATGGAGGGCAACACAATTAATAGCTGTTTCTTCGGGGGAAGAACCCTCCGGCTGCTCCAGAATTTTAAATTCTCCCTCATCATCAGACACTGCGCAAACTCTGAGCTACTTAGAAAATCTTTTTGATGTTTTTTTCTCTCTGTGTTTACATGCCCGCCTATATGTGTGTGTATTTGCTCAAGAGTGGGTGTGCACAATGTAGTCTTATGTATTTGCGTGTGTGTGGATGTTTGTTTGAGTATGTGCCCGTTTTTTGCATCAAAAATCGACCCTTAAGAGCTCTGTTTCTGAGCCAAAGCGGCTACAGAATTCCAGACCGAAATGCCATTCGTCATTAAAAACAATCAGATTGAAAAGAGAATACTTGGCAGCCGACCAGATGAAATCACATACTTTAAACAAGCCGCAGTGGAATAAATCTTTCAGACTGTTGCCAGTGTAATACACAGGGACAAAAGCTCCAGCGTTAGGACAATACATTTTCCAATGCAGCTTGGCCACACACCAGCAAATGGAGCCTGAAGCCTATTTATTTGTATTTGAAGGCAGACATTCGGTGGAGGGCTCCAGCGACATCATTTACTCTCAAAACAGCCACTTCTCGGTCGAGCTGCTTCATCATCATTTACATAATTATTCAGCAGATGATCACATGCACCTATCTTGTCTCTCCTGTGTAATTAATTCTGCTCCCTCCGAAGTAAGCGTGCTATTATGATGAGGAGTAATGATGAGTTTTTTGGTGTGTCTGATAATAGTGCGAAGAGCCTCCAGTCAAACTATTGCTGCAGTGAGCAGAGATCTCAGCGTGAAGGAAATTGTCTCCTCTTCATGTGCCATCAGTTAAACAGATATGGCAGCAGAATGTACAGAGACTTTATGCACTGCAAGAGAACTTGCAATTTTAACTATGATGACATTTATATTGCACAATACCGCAGCCTGCACCTCTGTGCCCACATCCAACAAGTGCTCACTGGTCCTCACACCTCTCTCAGGTGTGTTTCATCTCTTGCCTGAGGGGTGTGGCGCTAATCCCCAGATGAGCACGGAGGAATGTTTTAAATGAGCAACATGTATCTTCTGGACCAACGTGATTCATTATTCACACAGGCGATTGAGTCTTTCAGCAGCAGTGTTGCTGGGAATTTACTGAGAGATGTTACGCTAAAGACCTGAGTAGAAGATAAATCATTGATTGTCATGGCAGCTATGGTGTGCATTGGAATGTGGTATCATCTGTAATAGCTGTAGACCACCATGATTAATACTGGATACCTGAGAGTGAGCATTGTTCTCGGCATACCGAACATGCAGGAGAGTGACTTAAACACACAGTGTATAATATCTATAGTTATAGCGACAGGAGACCAAATGAAACACATTGTTACTTGAATGAAATAATACAATTTCCTGAGTTTGAACATTGTTTAAAACATTTTGGACAAGTGCACAACTTAACAGAATATCTAACAAAGGTCAAGTAATTTTTAGACCTTTACGCAGAAATGGTACATAATATATCATTAACTATGTTAGAAGAAGGGTGACTGATGAGTTATAAAAAGAAAAATGAAATCTAATAGTTCATATGTTCAAAATGAAGGTGCAGTGTGTTAGAACTGGCCACCAGTCGAATTCAGACTCAAAGCTATTTGGGGCAGCATATCACCATAGGAACCGCTGACTGCCACTAACTGTAGCTGCCCCGTTAGTTCAGTTAGCTGGGCAGCTAGTAGTCGGAACAGGAAAGTCAGGGTACTGGAGGAGTGTTGGTGTTAGCAGTGATCTTTGGACCAGGACAAGGCTGGGCTAGCAGGTTAGCAGAATGTTAATGTCAGTAAGTATCTCTGCAGCACAGTACATACATCATTATGTCAAATATATTATAGTAAATATATATTCTAACAAATATATATTATATTTATAATATTTTTTTTCACATTCTATTAGTAATTTATTTAATTCTTGAATGTTTTCAACTTACATTCTTACATATTGTACCTTTAATCTAATCATAGCTCTGTTTGTAAGATAATACAGAAGCACTGTTATTTTGGAATGTTTGTAATTGACCTTTAAAATTGTAGTTTGACATAAAACTTCTCAAGACAAGGTCAAGCGAAGTCAGCTCAATTTCATTTATACAGCCCAAGATCATGAGTCACATTGCTTCAGGGGGCTTTACAATCCTCGCAGTGTATGAAACCCTCCGTCCTTAGAGCCTAGATTCATGTAAAGGGGAAAAATGAAAGAAACCTCAGGAAGAGCCACAGAGGAACGATCGCACTCCCAGGACAGACAGACATGCAATAGATGTGGGGTGTTGGCTACACAACAGACCAACAGAGTCACAGAATATAAAGATCACAAGGCCGAAAAATGTTTTATACATGTAGATTATAAATTATATGTGAAGAATGTGGATTCAGGAGGAAATCAGAGCAACTTGTTGTGTTGCCAAGCGGCAGCTGGTGCCACACAGCCTCTCCTCCACCATGGCGACCTGGAAGAGGACAGAACAATTTTACAAAAATATACAAAATCACAGACAGATGTAGATTTGTTAAACACAAGTGCATCTCGAGAGGCAGATGCACAGTGTGAAGTCATATCCATAAACATAAGAGAGAGATAAACAACGGTGATGAAGGGCTCACAGTTGCATGTAGATTGTAAAACATGAGGGAGGGATGGTCCTGGTCTGGAAAACATCAGTATATCGTTATATTGTGATTGGTGTAAGTGTTGTCTTTTCGTGGTTTTAAAGGCTGTTGAGTGATTACATTTCCTGAACTCGCAAGACTGTTTTAACTTCCAATTATTGTCTTTACCCACGTAGCCATTATATCTACATTACTGTTGATTATTGATGAATAAAACATCTCATTGTGTGTTAACATTTAGTGAAAGCACCAACAGTCATCCATACAATGTTCTGGCTAAATCGATATCAAAGTGCTTTTTAAGGGAGATTTCAAAATACTCCGATATTGCTTGAGAATATTAAAATATTTTTTTAAAGCCACATCAGCCAGCGGTATGATGATCTCTCAGGGCGTCTCAATCCAGGTCCAATTTGTGTCATTTCCAAAGCACTTGGCCACATCTCCTGGCCAGCCTCAACATGTGGAGGTGATGCGATGTTAGGTGTGTGTCATTATAATATTACGAGTAAAAAATACGCAGCATCATTTACGTCATAACGAGGACATTTTACGACATCGCTGGCACTGTAGTTCAGCCGCAAATTTTTGCCACATTTTTGTCTCATTTAGTGACGCGTTTTATTGCGAGTCATTACTTTACCCAGTAGGTACTACAGTAAATTATCAACTGCTGCAGGGCATTTTACTTCATCACCTCTCCAGCTCTTTTCAAGCTAATATAGCAGCACACACTCCATCACATATTGCAGGAATGTGTTCGCATAATCATAAATCAGCCACTTCATTTCCCCAGCAGGAGCCGTGCTGTGGGTGGGGAGGTCTAAATTGTATTTACTTGCATTAATCGTGATTGGTGTGTTTGCACTCTTATCTTGGATTGGAGGTGTCATGTTTTCGGGACCCCGCCGCCAGGTAATATAGATCGGGTCTGTGGCGTCACAATGTTTAGCGAAACAAGCCGACATCTGTATTGATTGTCCTTGAAACGGGGGACACTGATTAGAAGTGTATTCACTGGTGCATCTCAAGAGGCAGCTGCAAAGTGTGAAGCCATATGCATAATTAAAATGGAGAGATAAACAACGGTGACATCACCACGTTGAAGGGGCTCACAGTCAGTCCACTGGGAAAGAGATGGAAACATTTTAATGAGCGAAAACCTGCCACAAAACTATGAGATCCTAACCAAAACCTGCTTTATTTTTGTTTTACAGACCCCGAGGATTACCAACCACCCATATGGAAGTCCTACTGTGAGTAATGAATTCATTTTATATGCCGATTATTAACACTTCAACCCGCATTTGACCTTTCAATGTGTCTCTGTAAAGAACAGCACATTTTTTGTGATCTATAAATAACAAAGACCCATTTTTCTCTATTTGGAAGAATTGGGTTTTTGATGTACATAGCACGGTTAGGTTCCAAAATGCACATGCTCAAACACGCTCACCCACACAGTACATTCACGCGTGCACAGATGCAAAGCAGCCGAGCTCTGATCTCTGAGTAAAATAGGTTACCATCACCAGGGAAAATAAGATTTTCTACCTGCAAAGAGGCTCAGCTGAAATGGGGTCCTCAGAACACCCACCTCATTATACAATGTGTTTGCCATGTGGGAGGAAATGGGTCCTCAGGATTATATGTGAGAGGCAGCAGAGCACAAATCATTTCAGCCAGAAAACTGTGTCAGTTTAAGCAATTACAATTTAGTTTTTATATTCATTTTCCTTCAATTAAATGTCTCCTCTGTATAATTTTCCAAGTCTCCTCCTGACTCCACTGGTCCTCTGCTAAGGTATTTTTAGAGCTCACTGTGTCGCAGGGAAAGGATGATGTCCAGATCTTGCTGGTTGGCTTAAGACGGCCTGACAAAACATGAAAATTCACAGTCAGGAGTCTTCCTTCCCCTGCCTGGAGAATCTGCTGCAGCAAAGACTTAACTCAACCTCACACAGCGATTTCCTCGCCTGAGAAATGAGGCCACTGGTGTAGTCTTCAGTTCTCATCCACATCTCACAAGGTTGTTTGCATAACATGCATATAGGAGCAAGTGCATTACAGTATTGAGCAGTGAAGACTGTTATTCTGTTACTATTAGAGGATTTTTAAATGGAGTCTGGTTTGGAAATGTTTGTCTACTGAAAGAGAAACTCCAGTTCTAGACACATGAAGGATTATAAATTGGTTATGAAGAGAGGAACCACACTCAGCTGCTGATTCTTCTGTTGTGGTAGTATATCTATCCTGACAGACATCCCATTCTGGGGAAAACTGCAGCAGTATTTTGGCTTCTCCCACTTTTTTAATCGCTAATTGCAATGTAGAGATTCTGCGAGGCCGCTGAGGTGTTTGTGGTGATTACTCTGCCCTGCCGCAAATCCCTCAATTCCATTACCACTTTGCTACACTGATTTACTTTGAGGTTCCTCCAAAACACAGTGAACTTGTCTTCTACAGAGAAGCTTGTATGTGTATATTTAGATGTGTAGGAATGTTGTGCACACGTTAGGTAAGTACAAAACAGGTCTGAATTCACACAAATGGACTTCAGATATATGGCGCCTGTCATGTAAACCACTAACTGCTTAGCCTTGCAGACGTATACGCTTAATGGCTCCCCTTGTACCGTGTTACCTTTGCTCTCAGTCAGAGCTGCGGTCAGATGAAGGCCATTAAGTGAAGTCCAGTGTATGAAGGCTGCACTGCATCATTTAGTTTTCCTCATCTTACAGTAAGCGTGCATTGAGGTTGTTATTTTGGTGACGAATCTACAACATGTATGTTATTATAACTTGCACTGAGCTGTGCACAAAGCTCAGAGAGCTTTCACTTACATCCATGTGTTTCTCTAACAGTGTACCAGCTACAGCAGGAAGCCCCGAGACCAAAGAGGATCACATGTCCTCAGGAGGTCAGTACATCCGTAAATCTGCATATAATAGGCTACTGTTGATGGGCTGAAATGATTAGTTTCATGTTTCTATTAACTGTTTAGTTTGAAAAAACAAGTCGACAGAGACACGCTGTGATTCCTCACAGCTGGGAAGCTGGAAGTAGCAGCTGTTCTGTATTTCACTTGAATATTATCTAAACTATTTATGGATTATTCACATAGTCAATGATTAGTTTTGTCAAATGACTCATGGGATTAGTCAACTAATCGCTCAACAAAAATGACTGTTTGTGTTTGGAATTAAAGGGGCGATTTGCAAGATATGGCTGGAATGAAAAATGAGAAAACTGACATTATTAACAGTGTGAAGAACGACGGTGTTGACGTTATGTCAAAGATATTGAAGTTATCGTTCTAACCAGCCAGCCCCAGCCCATCTCCTATCACCTTGTACCTCTCAGGCGATAGTCTGATAGTATATTAGCTTCCTGTAGTTTCAGCTGGGAGAATTAAAAGTGGCGAGTTCACCAGTGGGCTTCTTATCAAAACCTAATGCCTACATTACCCACAATGCAATTTAGACATCACTGGAGGAAATCTATCAGATTTCATGCAGCTTCCTCTGGAGCCACAAAAGGCTTTATACTACCAGTAAACACACTTTAATGTGTAAATTTGGTGGAGTTACCCTCTAATTGCCTCATTAACTCGTCATAAAACACACTTCATACAAACTCAACATAGACTAAATAAAGCGAACCAAGACGTGCTTGGTTTGTGTTTCCACAGTCACCTCTTTTTGGTCGAAATAAATCCTCAATTCACAGAGTAAGATGAAAAAAATACCCGTCTCAACACGCTATTTTTGCCTGCTGCTGATACCTCTCACTTCTCTGCCTCTGCACGCATCGCCTGTCCCATTTTCATCTCGTTTCAATACACAATCCACAGGCACAACATGTCGTAATGTTGATAGTGATAGAATTTCATAGCGTGTCCCATACAATGTGCTTCACCAAAGATAAAGCGTTTCTTTCTTTCTTTCTTTGTTTTTCACATGTGTTTAGGCACTTAAGCAAACTGAGCCACCTGTTGGCCTTATTCATTTCTTTTTGAAGGGTAGAGTTTTTTCCCCTTGAATCAAAAGCCGGTTGACCAGACCAGCCACATTACATCTTGTCAAACTCTGTTTTCACTCTGGAAAACATTCACCGAGTAATGATCGAGCCTGGCAGCCTGAAACCAGACCAATCAGTTACCTATGGAGAGTGACTCGCTGCCTCCTGAAACTCCCACACCTCATGAGTTTAGGACTGTTTACACTCAGCAGTGATTTAGAGTCAGAAAATTGAACGTGATCCTCTAACTGCATGCTTCATTCTTAGCCTTAGATTTATTTTGAAAAGTATTTTGGTATTTGGTTTTTGTTATGTTTTTCTGTCTTCTTCAAATTAGTGGCAGTGATTGGCATCGCAGCTGGCTTGTCTGTTCATTCAGACAGACAGGTGCAGGGAGGTCGGGTAAAAAAACATGTCCGTGTGGGCACCTGACTGTTGTTATAAGACAAACTTGAAAAATGTACAGCAAGAACAGTATCACATTTAGTAAGTATGAGCAGCATGAACACTTTGGATAGATGGCAATGACTTCACTCTCTCATCTACATGATTAAAGCTACTGAGACAAGTTACTCTACTTGTTCCTGCCCTCACTGAGGGAGCTGTCAATCTCCTATTGTACAGCCTCCCAGAAATGATGCATGTCTCATCCTATTTTGAGTCTTGCCACGCTCTGATGAGCAAAGTGAGAGCTGTGGGCTGGCTCTGTGAGATTAGTGGCTGCCCATTAATTCAAAGCACCAAAATGATGTTTGACATATTACCAAATCCATCATGATCATAACTATGCATTTTAAAAGTCTGTCATCCGTAAAGGTGCGCGGTAAGAGGGTCTGGATAATAAAAATGTTCCTAAACCGTTCATCTTTCATCCGGATTGATTCACACTGACAACGCTGTTTAAAAAAACTGTCAGATACCAGATAAGAGATGTTTATTTTAGGCATATCCCTTGGAACATTTGTAGTGCAGACGCAGCACACACACTGTGGTGTGACACAGTAACACACTAAATATTAATTCTTTGCAGCTGGTCATCTATCACCAGCTGTTTTCTGGCACCGCCTGTACTTCGTCTCCACACTCTGTGATTTGGCTCTCTGGTTTGGTAGCTGCGAATAGACGTGGGGGCACAGATGGAGCTAATCTGTCCTGCGGTGTAGAGTCCTTTATCTTTCACACAGGCTGTAAGAACAATTCGCCAAGCCACTTTAATTGAGCTTTCATATTATATTGCTCCAGCCAATATGTCCTCTTCTGGTTTTACAGATGGAGAGCAGACCCAAATACTACGGCAGAGAGTGAGTGTAACTTGATTAGTCATCATTTGTTTGCCTTTTTTCAGACATTACTGTTCGGGGAATGGCTTTTATTCAGTTTCATTACTGCCTTGCATCAGATGTGGTTCAGATTTAATTAAGTAGATGAGAATTTATGGGTGTGTGTGTTTGGTAAGCGCTCCTTAAAGAGATGTATCACCATTGTTCATCTTACCTGTAGTGCTATTTATACATCTAGACTGTTTTGGAGATATCGGCCTTATGTCTGCTTTCGCTCAAATATAACAGAAGTAGATGCCGCTCAGCTTGTGGTGCTCAAAGGCTAGAAGAATGGAAAAATCTCAACAGCAATGTCTCTTTCCAGAAATCACAACTACATTACTGGATGTAAACACATATTTGCATCTTCCTTTGTTTGAGCTGCAACGTTAGCTCACTAACACAGAAAAGAGCATGAAACTGCTCACAACATGGTCTATGGATTATCTTGAGTAACATAGTTACGATTTCTAGAAAGAGACATTGCTGTTGAGTGCCATCTAGTTCCACTATAATAAAAAAAAAAGTCTTGGCAACTCACACCTAAACAGACAGATGTTTTAGTAGAAAAAATAGTCTAATGTTTATGCTGTTTTATTTTTTCTGAGTTAAAATGCTCTTTAAACACGAAACATCCCTTAATCCAGTCAATTAAGGAAACTTTGGATACTAGAACCATTTTTGTATCTTTGAAATACAATAGGTATTTGTATGGAAGCCCATTTCAGCCAGTTAAAATTAAAAAATAAATAAGAATAATATTCCATAAATGTAAAATATTCCCATTCTTAGTCACAATTATCAGCTAAAATTGAGATAAAAGTCAGATATATAAGATAAAGTCATAATTATAAGATAATAAAAAGTTAAAATTTAGTGAAATATTCATATATACATACATATTCATGGGATAAAAAGTCAACATTTATCTCCTAATTATTACCTACCATGGAAGGTTTCAGTTTTGGCACTCCAAAAGTTTGTCCGAAAGTTTGGTGAAATGTCCCTTTAAGGTGTAAGCAGGCAGATGAGTATTTTATGTACGTGTGTGTTTCTTCACATGCAAAATGTAATCCCAGTATATTTGAGGATAAAATGACTTTGACATTGACTTTTTTTTCAGATTTCATGGCATGATCCCTCGAGAATATGCAGATGAGCTGCTGGCGGGAGCAGAAGGTGCTTACCTCATCAGGGAGAGCCAAAGACAGCCAGGGACACACACCTTGGCCTTAAGGTACCAACACCAGCATGCAGCACAGAATCTCTGAAAGGTTGGCCCCTAATCATGGGCCCAGCCTTCGCCCATTCCCCACCTTGTTCACTTTTAATTCATCCGCTCAACTGATTCAACTTCATCTTCACTTCCTCAACCACATCCTCGTCCACGTTTCTCAACCCAGGTTTGGTCACCAGACCCTAAACTACCGATTGTTCTATGACGGGAAGCATTTTGTCGGGGAGAAGAGGTTTGAGTCGGTCCATGACCTCGTGACGGACGCCCTCATCACTCTCTACATCGAGACCAAGGCGGCTGAGTACATTGCCAAAATGACCACGAACCCAATCTACGAGCATCTTGGTTACACTTCATTGCTCAAGGACAAGATGGTGCACAGAATGAGCCGTGGACGCACAGAACCACGCAGAGTCACCTTCCAGAGGGATGAAAGGGTGAGTTTTATGACTGTTCATTTCACCAGAAGGAGTGTAGAGTGTATAATTTAATGTATTTTAAGTTGACTTTAATGGCACTGTACTTTAGTGAGGGTGGTAGAAAGTAGAGAGGAAAGAAAGATGGAGAAAGATACAAAGTTCAGCAATATCTAGAGCTGAAAAACAGTAATTCAATGAATCGATAAACAGGTAGAAAGAAAAATAATTGTCAACAGTTTCGATAATCATATAATTGTGTTTTATAATGCATCAGGTGGAAACATTCTCAAATGTTCTGTTTTTTTTTGTTCCGCTCATTCATTTGTGAGATCAAGTAGATCAATACTCTCATGTTTGTCCAGGGCCGGAGGTGAAGCACCATTCTTTCCTATGAAAGCTGCTCAGTGGCACATAAAGCCAAAATTGTGCAACCTCCCAGGTACAAAATTACCCAGATCTTCTGCATTGTGAGACCTCCGCCAGCTGAGCCAGATAACTTCTGGTTTCGCCCCTGGCTAACTTGAACCGGAATGAAACGATTTAATTGTGCAGCCTTTCTAGACTTTCCAAATGTTATCAGATTGAATGGATCTAGTTATGATAGTGAAACGAGACATTACTCTCGAGGGATGTGACTCTCAAAAACATGTATCCACAGTTTTACAGCCGCTTCTTCCTCGAAGTAAGCTTATGGGAAAAAGTCTTTTTGGGCCTCCGTGCCTCTCATGACGTTGTAATTACATGGTTTGACCACTGTCAAATTGCCTTTAAAGTCGGGTGCTCTTGCTGTGAGCAGTAGTCCACAAACTTATGGGTGACATCATGGTGGATTTACACTTGTAGGTTAAACATGAGGCTACCACCAGCAGCTGGTTAGCTTAACAAAGCAAAGAATGGAAACAGGGAAACCACTCGCCTGTCTATGTTAAAACTAAGGGAACACAATACACTGACGATCACTTCTAGAGATCACCAGTCAACATGCTGGATCTGATTTGTTTAATCTTGTACAAGAATCCAAGTGTAAAATTGGGGTGTTTTTGTTGACGTTGCCAGGCAAGCTCCATGAGAGTGGTATCCAAACATATTTCCCTAAAACTATAAACTTTAAATGTAATATCTTTGGTTTGGTCAGTCGTTCTGACACCAAAATCAAAGATGTAACTTTAAGTAACAATAAGTTATTTGCACTCTATCACTATCATCTTCTGGAGGGGAACCCTGCTACAAAAGCTGACCTCTTATGACGTGCTATTAATGAGGATAGTTCTTCCAAAGTGCTCCATAGAAAAAAAAAAAAGAATGTCAGAGAACATGCCTTTTCATTTTGTGATCAAAGTTTTTTGTTTTTTTTTGATTTTTCAGAGACTTCAGTTACCCACAGTCCTAATCGTCATAATGAGCCACAGTCATGCTTCTAAAGCAATAGATCTCATTTAGGAGGCTTTCAGTAGTTTCATCCTCTCAGCACGTGTAAATTATCTGGTACATTTCCCTGGGCTCTATGACAGACTCGCTATAACACCATGATTTTGATCTACTTCCACGCTGCTGAACACTTCCAGTAGGATTAGAGAGCTACTGAGAGGACACTTTGTCCTGTGAGTGAGATGTACATTATCTCTGTAGCCCCTGGGTGTGTTCACTGCTGCCATGCTTTGTTGCGTCCTCTGAAAGGTAATGATGACCGAGGGGACTGGGACTTTGCTCTGCCTGCCATGCATATCAGACACACTGATCTTGGGTGAGACAAATTGCTCGTTGTGTTCATTGGCACTTGTGCTCTGTTGTCACATTAAAGTCTGTGAATGATTTACCATATCAATAAGGAATGTGTGTTTACTCACTGGAGAAGAATCACAACTATCTTTCCACTAGGGGGCGATGTTATCTTGTTTCCTCCCTCATGTGGACTTGGTGACAGTCCTTAGGCACACAAGCTCTTTTTAACCCTCAGAGCACCAAGTGTTTTTTCTCATGGGGCTCGTCATTCACTGCATTATATAGGTACTGACCCTCTATCGAAACAGCACAAGCATGACTTAGGGAGACCTCTAAGATGTCTTTTGTGCAGGAAAATACAGTCATGATTCCGAATCAGAATCAGAATCAGAATATAATGTTTTTTACAGGATCTGATTAGTGTGAACATTATATATATATTCATGACGGAAGCATTTGCTCCGCATCATTTGTTCAAAGACCATCAGAAATCTGAATATTTGACAATAGTTTCTTTTGCACAGTTTCTGGCATATCAATGGCATAGTTTTGATGATGTCTTTTTTTAAAGACGGCTTGCCTTTTAAACCCTTCAGCCGGTTGTTAATAACAAATGCTAATGATTTTTTAAAGAAATACACAAATATAATTTTCTTTGATAATTTATCTTATATAAATTGAAAAAAAAAAAGTTATTTATGTTTAGTTATATATGTTTATTTATATATGCAATATTTTCTACAAGTCCCCACAAGTGTTAACAGTATTGGAATAAAAGCCCCCCTCAGGTTTATTCCACTAATGGTAGCATTTGTTGGCTCCAGATGCTATACATACATGTACCCAGCGTCATTTGTTTAAGGACTGTCAGAAATTAAAAAGAATCTGACAATAATTTCTTCTACTACTTTTTTTGTAATCTTGGTGTTTTTACAAAGAAAGCATGCTTTAAACCAGCCAGCTGTTAATAACAGGTATTAATGATTTCTTTGCCTTATCTTCTTCAAGTTTATGACTTTGGTGACACTTTGTCTTTAAAATGTCGACCTTTAGATTGTCAGCTACACAATCAGTCAGACACGGGAGGGCCCTGTCAGCCAGAGCATCAGTTGCAGATATCATCAGTCTTCAGTTTGGTCTTTGTAACCTAAGACAGAAGCCATTGATGCAGCATTTTTGACCTAATGGCCATCGGTCAGTCAGTAGTCCATTGACTTATAGCGGTTTCATACAGTATACTGTTTCATACACATGCCTCTAGGAGAGAGCTGCTTCCTCACGCAGGCTAACCTATATTTGCTTAACACACAGTGCTTTATTGAAAAGTGTCAAGCGCTGTAGCACTCTGTTTGATTTGCAGCCATGACGTTTGAAATTTTGCGGACTGCAGACTTCAATTAACCTCCATTTTGGCAGGTAAATCTGGAGCACGTCCCCAGCTCTAAATGTCACTTTGTCAGTTATCTCCCTGCTTTTTTGTAAAAACTGATTTCATATTCCTCCTGCCAAATTCTATACACCAGGATCTGAGTCAGTGACAGCTGTGATGATGGCAGGCTTTGACAGAGGGTGTTTGAAAACCACCTGCCAGTCATTTTCTTCCGGAGACGGCGAGGAGGGACAGAAATGTTTTCTGTCTGCTGGAATATAACTTGTCCAAGAAGCAGAGACCTGGTCAGATGGCTCGAAATCTGTGGTCGCTTTTTGAACTTGGTGTTTACCACTTTCGCAGCCACACCCTGAGGCCTTACAGCCACAGTAGCCTCACTGTATAGCCAACATTGACGCATATTTACTCGGTGTCAGGTTGATGCTAACATATTGCCTCGGCTGCAAATTCTTGCGTGATTAAAATGCTCCCAGGCGAGGGGGGGGGGGGTTACTTGACTCGTCCTGTAGACCAACCTCCTTCTCTTTGCATGTACAGGAATTCGCTCAGTGGCCGGAACCTCCACCACATTCCTCCCTCCACTCACCACACTGGTTTAATCTCAGTGGGGATAAATTATTGTGTTGTTTGTTAGGATAATTACCTATTCTCTCCGGATAGTTTTGTGCTATAAAGAAGCAAAAACTGCCTGTGTACGTCTTTTGGTTGTAAAATGTAGGAAAATGCTCTTTGTAAGACTTTTAGAAGTGCTTATTTACTTTCAGCAACAGACAAATAGATCAATTTTCAGTGTTCCCATTCAGGACAAGAGAGTGGTAATTTCTTCCCGTTTTGAATAATGGCTGATATCTTCACCCTTCACAGTATGTCTGTTTTTCTTTTTGTTCGCGATGCTGTGAGGGCTGCTTTGTCGAGGATGTGACTAGATGTATCCTGCTGTCGTCGCTGTGTCAGTCCCCACTGTGCTGTTAGCCCAAGAGTCCATGTACTCCCTCACAACGGGCTCCGCTCAGCTGTGCTCTCACAAAGCCTTGCGGGAATAAAAGAGCCAGAGCCAGTGAAAAGAAAAGCGGAGCTTGTTGTGTGACCACCTTTTGTGTCCTTTCTTCCAAACCTCTTCTTTAGGGGACAAGAAGCCATCTGCCTGCAGACAAAAGAGCTCATGCAGGCCTCACCCTCCCTCCCAACCTCCCAACGTCGGGAGGCTAAAATATCTCCAAGGGGTCTATTCCTCATCTGTCCCCTTAGACTTAGCTGTAGAGCTGAGATGCATGGTATGGTATGTGTAGGTCTTTTCAGAGAATGTTGGCCACAATGGCAAATATCTTCACCTGTCGTGTCACTCAGCCAGTTAACTTTTGCCCCCAGACATCGGAGACAAAAAGAAATAGCTGGTATACAAAAAGCCTGCGGCCGTTTCTTTACTCTGCTTCTGTGTCTGCGAGCTGCCAATCCTTTCATTTTATCTCAGCTTTGCAGTTGCCCTCTGGGTCCTCTGCTCCCTGCTTCATCGCTCTGCTTTCGCTCCAGCACTTATCATCACAAATCCAGTGCTTACTGGCTTTCTGACCTTCCCTTCCTGTTTAATAAATCAGTTGAACCTTATTTTCTGTGATGTGTATGCATGTAGTGTAGAATCGCTGCCTGACATAAAATCTTGCAGATATTTGTGTTTTTGTCAAGTGGTTAGCCCTGCTGTCAATGCTGCGCTCCTCCGATCAGAGCATCTTGATTAATTAGAAAAGCAGTCAGCCGTGTGGTGCTGTTTACTAGTTGTTTACACGCAGAGCTAATAAGGACAAATTCAGCATGAACATAGCAACAGCCCCCCACTGGTAACTCACTATATGGCTGCAGACCTTCAAATGAGCTTCCTGTGGGATTTTACTTGGATTTGGGCACTACGGGATTATTCCCTGTGTAAGGATTATGGCAGTAATCCCTCCCAATCTCAGTTGATGGTCTGGCTCTCTGTCCTCTGAGACAAGTGATTGTGATTGGCGGGAGTAGTGTGCAGTCAGAGTGTCTGGAAGATCCAGTCTGGTCGGCTGTGCAGGGAATTCCACCAGCCGACTGACATAGCTGGAGGTCGAGGTCTGTTTGAATTACAAGGACGCAGCCTCCTCGGCTCAGTCGGGCCAGAGAATCTTGGGTCTTTGAGGAGCTGAGTGACCCGTTTAGGAGCCCCAGCGCTGTCTGAGAGCTGTGGTATTATCTCCAGTTAAGTGAAGTGGAGTGTGTCCGGAAGGCAGCATGCTAATGGGAGTGTGCTCTGTGATATAAAGAGGGCGTCTGCACTATTGATCCTGCTTTACAGAGCTGCTGAGCTGTGTGAAGCGGTCCTGACAGCACCCGACCGCCCTCACTCTCAACCTCCTGGCCCCTCCCTATTAGGACCCTGTTCTCTCTCTCTCTTTCCTTTCTGGGCGTGTGAAAGAGGGCCATTGTGCGAGGCACACTCCTGCCCTCAGGCCGCCCACTACCAATCCTGCTCCCCCTGCTCTTCTTGCTTGCTGCTGCTACCACCGGATTCACACCAGATGCAGAGTCAACCCCGCACTGGCTGTCATCACTCGCCCTCTTGGGTCAGAGGGGAGTGGAGTGTAGCTGCCGCCTCTGCGCTGGGCTGTTGCCGGCAGCGCCTGCTGCACAGCACCCACGTCTCCCCTCCGCATCTTTCCCCAGAGGAGCTAGAGAGTCTGTGGGAACCCGACCAGGCAAGCATGGAGGCTGAAGAAAACAGAGGAGGCTCGGGAGGGGAGCTGATCACCCACAAGGCGAAAAGACAGGAGAGGAAGCGTCAGGAGCTGCTGGCTCTGGCTCTGGGAGTCAAACTGGGCAGCAAGGGAACACTTCTGTGGAAACCTATTAAACTGTTGGCCTCCTGTCCACAGATCTCCTCACCTCTGGTGCGACGGAGTGCCTTGAAAGACACGCAGGAGAAGCAGTGCTCCTATGAGAAGATACACAACTTCAAGGTGAGCAGGTTTTTGTTCAATTTTATTTCCTTCTAGGACAAAAATATTTTCTGCAGGGTTTTTTTTCGCAGCGGTTTAGCCATCCCTATGAGAGATGCATTTACAGGTGTGTTTTCACCTCAGATGTTTGCTCGTCCCATCATAGACAGGGGTGTGTGTGTGTGTGTGTGTGTGTGTGCATGTGTGTGCGTGCGTGCGTGCGTGCGTGCGTGCGTGCGTGCGTGCATGAGTGTGTGTGTGTGTGTGTGTGTTGTTGTGATGAGAACACACGCAGCTGACACCCAAATGTACTGAGGGGGGACTAATGGACACACTACACCACAGCCCATTAACAGCAGAGCTCATTGATTGGCATTGATTTTAAAGCTCTTAGATCCATTTTTGCTTCAGTATGCTGAGTTCGTAAAAGCAGTTATGGAGTTTAAAAGTGCTGTAGAGATGGAGAGTGTCGGTGGAGAGTAGAATACGGTTATGGGTCTTTAAATATACAAAGGAGAATGTAGGGATACTTTGCCTCTGGGCCCCTCAACATTCTTGAAATTGTATCTTAGGTTTCAGTTAACAGACGGGATATAATGACCCCCTGCTTTTTGTACGCTTCCCTTTGAAAAATAACAAAAACTGTCCACTCACCACCTGCTGCATGCCCTCCTCACTCATCAGCCTACTGCTACCTATTCAAAGCACCAATGAAGGTGTGCGTGTGTGTGTGTGCATGTGCACGCAGGTGCGGCTCCATTTGCCATCTTATCTGTGTTTTCAGGGGGCACAGTGGGCATACATCTGTTATTTTGACTTGCGGGCTTGCCTGCATGTATCCGATTGCCCAGGAGCAGATGCCAGACACATTATAGTAAATCCTTTAATCTGCCTTGTATATACAAATGCTCTCATTTGGCGAGAGGTCCCATCCACTGTAGCTCGGGATCACAAAGTAATCTCTGTCCAGTGCATCAAAGGGGAAGTTGTCCAAGTTTGGACTGGTGTGTGTGTGTGTGTGTGTGTGTGTGTGTGTGTGTGTGTGTGTAACCATGTCTTCTCTTACTCCAGGTACACACCTTCCGAGGGCCGCACTGGTGCGAGTACTGCGCCAACTTCATGTGGGGCCTCATCGCCCAGGGTGTTCGCTGCTCAGGTAACAAAAAACTCGCCAACATGAACATTGCATGTTATGGATTACACATAAAATGTTGTGTAAGTCATGGATTACATCAGCGGTGTATGATCTGTCCAGCCACACACCGTCCTATCACAGATGTTTCAGTTGCATAATCACTGTTGATTCCCCCTTTTTAATTGATGGTTTGATTTAGTCATGTTTTATGGTTATTCTGGGTTTTTCCTGTTATGTTTGTGACAAACAGAGTATTTAATCACAGTCAAACCAAAATGAAAGGCAGCTAGATGTTTTCACACACTATTTTCTGATTCCCATAAACGGTTACTGCGCAGGAGAACGACCATGTGATGCAGTTTGCTGACAACGTTTGCATCCAAGTGAAAGTTATGTTTTTCTCCGTCAACAGAAATAGCTACAAGTAAAATATGTAAATGATGATAAATGCAGGTCAAACACAGGTCGAATGTACTCTAATCGTTGACCAAATATGGCATGAGAACTAAGCGATTGTTTGCATATGAGAGTTCAGTGAGGCTTTCACAGTCACAAGATTCTTTCAGTTCACAGACCGTCCTGGAACTGATGCTCACATCAGTGGACTCGGTTGCTTTCTCCCCAAACAGAGTGTTTGTTGTTGAGACATTTGCCATGCTGATAAGCCAGAGGCAAACACTGGTATCATCAGACACCTCATGTGCTGTGTGAAACAGGAGACACTTCTTTGTCCCCCCTCACTCCATGTCTAGCCTTTATACTTTTTTCTTATCTCTCACTACACTCTGTTTGAGAGTGAGGACCCCAATCACCAGTCCACCGTTAACGTCGCTCAGGCGGTAAAAACGTCTTTGTGATGGACAATTTCAGTCGGACGCCGCCGTCTACAAGTACGGCTCCTTCAAAACCCACATGACACGCAAGCAGGCTTACTTCACACACACACACACACACACACACATAAGCACACACTCTGCTCTTGCCAGCTGTCCAGCACACTCCATGTGACTAAAACTACAAGAAGAGCCCCCGCCTACGTTCGCTGTTATCTACCTTTGGCGCAGTGCACAGAGACAGCTTAGCAGCGGCTGTGCTGTCTGACAGTGCAGTTTATCACTGACTCTGGGAAACCTTTTCAAACTGATGTCTTAAGCCTGCTGAAATGGTTGTGTTATCACAAGTCTGGGGCAAATCTCTCTCTTTCTCTCTCTGTTTACCTCCCTCTTGTTCGTCTAGATTGTGGGCTGAATGTACACAAACAGTGCTCCAAACTGGTTCCCAGCGACTGCCAGCCGGACCTGCGCAGGATCAAGAAAGTGTTCAGCTGTGACCTCACCACGCTCGTCAAAGCTCACAACACGACACGACCCATGGTGGTGGACATGTGTATTCAGGAGATAGAGCTGAGAGGTAGGAGCTCAAACAGCCAGGCATTCTTCAAACTAGTTTACAATGATCAGAAATTACGTTTTTTTTAGATTAGGGGTCTAAATTTCCTCCGCAGAATGGGACAAAAGAGACAAGCTTCCTAATTTTCTCTTTCAGGTATGAAATCCGAAGGCCTCTACCGAGTTTCTGGCTTCTCAGAGCACATAGAGGACGTGAGGCTCTCCTTCGACCGAGGTTTGTTCACACCCGAGGTCTGTGCCCCAAGGGAGCTCAGTCTCTGAGGTTTTTGTTCACGGGTTCATAATTTTAAAAAACGAAGCTTGTGTCAGCTGCACCACAGTGAGAAATAGCCCTGTTTGTTATTTTGTGACGTGCATGAGAACATTCAGCTTTTGTTCAGAATTGCACATCAGATGTAGACTTTCTGTTTTTATTTAATCATCAGATGGTGAGAAGGCTGACATCAGTGCCAGTGCCTATGCAGACATCAACATCATCGCTGGTGCTCTGAAGCTCTACTTAAGAGACCTTCCCATTCCAGTCATCACATTTGACCTGTACTCCAAATTTATTCAAGCTGCGAGTAAGAGCTCCTCCACTCTTGAGTTATTCCACACCATCACTGTGACTCTAAGTTGTACCCTGCAGGGCTGTGGTACTAATCATGCTGCTAAATGTACTACAGAGCTTCCAAATGCTGAATCCAGACTGGAGGGCATCCATGAGAGTTTGCTGCAGCTCCCTCCAGCCCACTACGAGACACTACGGTACCTGATGGCTCACCTCAAAAGGTCGGTTCACACACGTCGTCAATACAAAGGCATGGAGGGATTTTTAATTATTTTATTCAATGTATTAATGTTTTATACTTTTTCACATCGCTACAAATCTCTTTAAAATATCAAAATTAACAACAACTTGATCATATTCAGAAGAAGACAGACCACGTATTTCATTTTGGCATGGATTTTGGTCTTTTCATGGGCCTTTTTGTAAATAAGCAAGTAACAGAATAATGCAAGCCGAATCCTCCCAAAAAGAAAACCACATTCAAATATTTTTCTGTTTGCCTTGATTCATCTCTTCACAGACCACTTATCGTCTTGTGTTTTGCAGGGTCACTCTGTTCGAAAAGGACAATTTAATGAATTCTGAAAACCTTGGGATTGTGTTTGGTCCAACGCTTATGCAGCCACCAGAGCTGAATGCCTTGACTACCCTGAATGACATGAGGCAGCAGAAACTGGTGGTGCAGCTTATGATTGAGCATGAAGATGTCTTATTCTGAGGACTGAGGCATGCAGCCCTTACTGCAGAAACGAAGGACAATTATTTATTCTGTCAAAGAGGAAATTCAAGCCACCTTGATTCTAATGAAGTTCCAGAAATGTTTGCAATCAAATCGAACTTGAAATGCTTCTTTCTCGCATGACTGTTTTAGTTGAAGTTGGTTTAGTGTTGACATCGTCTTGTTACTGTAAAGATTTGGGTTTTCATAGTCATCCGAGATCATCGTTTTTCTATTAGGAAAGGATCCAGTATTTTCAACTACCTACAGTGCTGTTCCCTCCTCTCCTTAATTTGAAGACTGTCACTACCTGGTGTAGACTCAGTCATGATGACAGCGCTGTGTGAAACCTGCCTCAGGCAGATCGTCAATCAGTGAAGGCCTGGTGCTGTGTAAACCGAGTGTCACGGCAGCAACCAAGCTAACTTTCCCACATGTGTGCATATTATGATTTTAGTGGGAACACTAAAAAATGTCATTGTAGATAAAAAAATCAGATCATGTAATGATCCATATTTTAACTGTGTGTACTAAAATATGAGAGATGAGACAATTGGGCGCTCGTGAAGCACTTTTTTGCAAGTGTAAAGATTTATTTTGTAAAGATGTTTATTTTTGTCTTTTACTCTGCATCCTGTTCTGTTGTCACAGTAATATATACTGTTGAGAATGGTGTTTGTCGAATTGATGTCTGAATACAAAACTCTTCACAAGAGAAAAGAAGAATCAGAAGAGCGACATTCTGTGGATTTACCATTTTCATTTGCAACGTATTCAGTGTTATGATGAGGAATCCATAAGTGGATTAAATATTGATCATTCTAATTCACATGCCATATTGCAGACTGTGCACCACATGAGCAAAGCTTGTCTGCACACATGTCGGCTGCCAGTTTGTAGTATCTCTGTTTACATGCTGTAATTTGGGATATTTTCATGTGAAAAATATGATCTGGGCCCTTTTCTTTCTTCTCGTATGTCAGTAACATGTCTCGGTGCAGGAACAGTTGCCTTTCACTTCACAATGCCATAGAAGTTGACAGTCTTACTAAAGCTGTACCAGCATGTTGCTTTCACAGTTGGTTTGATGTGATTAAGTAAATCCTTTCTACAAATCCATTTTATCAAAATGTATTTTTGTGACGGTTGCAATTAAAAATGTAATTTATCAAATGATGGTTTATTAAAGGAAAGAAAACTTAAGTTTAAATTGTTTCTCATAACATCGGTCTACATTTAACATAACGTTACCACAGTATAATAGCTGTAGAAGAGGATCCTTAAGATGAAAGGTGCAGCCCCAGTGATTCACAGGTATGTGGTCAACAAGATTTTATTTGAGGCCTTATCAAACATTCAGTCTCTGTCTCTATGGCCTTTCCATTCGTGCAGTTTTACCTTTAGGCGTGGTCAGTAGAGTGGAATTTTGCCAGGTACCATATAAACTTACATGGAGAAGAAAACAATGGTGCCTTTTGTGAGAAAAGACACAGTTGCACCACAGTGTTCACAATCCATCTACTTCCTTCTCTGAAATTGTGTTTCTGAGAGCATCAATGGTGCATGTCAACCTTCGTCAGGATGCTATTTCAGCAGGAAGATATTGCAAAACAATAATAGTCTTCTTTCTCACTCCTCTTTTTTATTTATTTAAATGATTCCAATGGGATAAGAACGTAGATGGTTGAAGCTGGTGACTAAAATAACAAGCATCCTCCAAAATTGAAATTCAAACTTGCAGTGTGCTACAGTATTAGTCGCTTAAAATGGTGCGGTTTTCATGCACCTCTTTGGAATAGAGCTGTGATATTATACTTCAACACTCAGAGCATGTGATGCTAACATTATGTTTGTGTGCAGCCTTTAGTGTTTCTGGGAGAAAGAGATTGAATGTTCTAATATCTCGGCCGCATCATTCATTTTTTATTGTAGAGGGAGGCTGTCAAGATTCAGTCAGCCAAAATCTCACAGCTTTCACTTGCATGGTTTAAAGAAGAGAACAGACTGAGAGCACTGACAGCTATCACATTTCAGTGGCTTCTTTAGTCTTTGTTCCTTCTGTTGATGCTGCACAGCTGAGAGCTACTGCCTGCTGATAGATCACTGAGCTCCAGGTTACATCTGCTCTGCCTGTTATAGACCATATAGACAGTGTATGTGACATTGTATATTATAGATACTTTGTGGTGTTTTTCACTATAATCATAGAACATTTATTTTTTTACAAATCACTTCTCAATACTTAATAGACAAAAAACAGGAAGTTGGTTATTTGTACTCACATGATGTTTGGCGTACAATGAGTCTAATTTGACACAGTTGTGAGTGTGACCATGGTCACTTGATGATGGAGTTTTTTTTCTTTTTCCCTACACAGGATACAAAAAGACAATTTTGCATTTGTATACTGCTTTAGGCAATGTTTTTTTGTTCGCATGCATAATATGGACACCACTGAGGGAATTTGGTTCCTTAAAGTTCCCTGCAATTATACAGTAAACATATGAAAAGAAATTCAGTGTTATTCCTTGACGGCAGAGGCCAGAATTTGGAACATTGATCACCACAATGACTAAAATCCTACTATAAAAGACTACTGTGTACATTTCCTTGATTTTCTCATGTTGACCTCTCATTTTCTTAATGTTATCTGCCTGAAACATTATAAAACCCCTCCACTCCACCAAGTTGATAGATGAAAGTGGAAATGGAGATTAAAAAGTTGACAATTCACTCTCATATCAGGCAAAAGGAGGGCAGCTGACAGTAGTTGTTGCTGGATTTGTTTTGAGGTTTGATTAAGATTTGAAAGTATGATACAAAAGTCTAGGACAAGAGTGCCCTCTAGTGATTAATGAAGACATGTACAGAAACTAACACTACCATCACCCAGAATCACAGCACCAAGGCTGAGTGCGTGCACAGGTTTGTATTATGAATATAATAAACATGAATTAACATAAAGTTCTGTTTATTTAGAAAACATTTATTTCATGAAATCATTTTTTTACAATGTATAATACTGTATCTTACATACATCTGCTTTGACATCAGTGCATGAAGGATGGAAATATAAATAAATTATGGATCTAATTCTCTATAAAATGGCACAAAATGGAGCTGATGTAAACCAAAAGTCAGACAACACTGTTTAAATGTAGTGTAAAAAACAAAAGGTCCACGAAGCGCCCAGAAACTAATTCACAATTCCTCAATTCTTGGCACTATTTTGGAGGAAATTGATGAAACAAACAGCAGATTGTAGTTTTGCAAAGTAGATCAAATCACTCCTTTAGAGCTCATCGTGTTGGTAGACGAATTCCCTCACAGTTATAAAACCATCTTTATCTTCATCCTCGTTTTTGAAGATGTCCTCCACCATCACTTCATGATGGGTGTCATTAGGCGAGTATCCGTGTTTCTGAAATTCTTTCTTCAGGTACTCTTTCACCTGTAGTGCAGACAGAATAATGATAACATATACCAATAGAAAAAAGAATATGTATAAGCTCTTTATACATCAAGAAAAGCAGTTTAGAAGAATTTCACACCTCCTCCCTAGAGAGCTTCCAGTCATCGTTGAGATCCATGTCCCGGAATGACTCGTGTGACCTGGGACCATTTTGGATGTCCATGAGCTCAATGTCAAAAATGAGGGTACTGCTTGGAGGGATCTTGCCTGTATACAAACAGAAACATTAATGTAAGAGAAGCACAGATATGTTCATACAGGAAGAGGGGGAGATCCGATGCAACAGACCCCCTCCAACATGTTTTTTTTTTTTTCATGTATATGTTACCTTTTCCTTCCTTGCCATATCCCAGAGATGGAGGGACAGTCAGTTTCCTGCGCTCTCCTTTGCACATGTCCTGCAGACCCTTATCCCAACCTCTGAGCGCCTCTCGGATTCCAAGAGTGAACCATACTGGATTTTTATCCCCATCTTTGCGGCTGTCAAGAGTCAAAAAGATCCATCACAGTTTCTTTGATAAAGAAAAGTCCAGTACACACAAAACTGATATGACAGATATTTACAATAAGAGTTATATGGTGACCTTACTTAATGCTGAGGTGTAAAATGGAGACTAGCACAGATCCTTACAACTGCTGCGCTGCATCAGTGTGTATGCAGTTAGATATGTAGATAGCAGACCCCATGCTGCCCCTGCACAAACACTGTATCAAAATGACTCAACATGCAGCATTTTGTACAGCTAGCAACAAATTACCTGGAGTGAAACATGGTGCCATTGCTCTCCAAGAATCCGTCGTAGTGGACAAGTAGCATGTCTCCATATTTTGACTTGCGGTAACACATGAAGGGTTTATGTAAAACTTCAATTTTCACTTCTGGCTCGGGCAGTTTCCCCCCAGTGACGGACACAAACAGTGAGGGCAATAGCGAACAAATAGAAAAAAGGAGCATTTTGAAAGACGATAGCTCACTTGCTAAGAAAATTCACTAAAAAGCTAATTTAAACCCTTCCATAAAACACTGTAACTAAAATAGATACATGGCAGGGACGTCAACTACGTGGCAGCCAACTTCTGCGATGAACGCAGGCTCTGTTCAGCTGTCTGCCCTCCTCCTGCTACTATTGGATAAAATCACCCATAAGCCCCGCCCATAATATAAATTCTCTTATTCTATTGGTTCTCGGTTGTTTCAATCGCCTCAGTCAACACCCACAGTTCTTAAATCCCTCTGATGTAAATGGGAGGGGTATCGTCGGCTGCTTCGTGATCGCATAGAGCCGCATTCACGAAAAAGTTTACGCACTTTTATCTACGTAGCTGAGATCTAAAGCCGAGGACGCTACTCCACAAATCACACTTGGGGCCCGATGGAGTCGCTGCAATCAGCTGTGCATCATACCTTGTTATGATAAACAAGTAATGAACGACAAGAACACATAATTAAACAATGGAAGGAATGCTGTATAAATGGACCAATTACATAAGCGGTAAGTCAAAAATACAGTGGGTGGGTGTTTTCGGCCGTAGCGCTCGTTTTAAGGCAGCTACTGTAGCTAGCATGACATCGTCATAGCGCACTTGTGTTGAGTTGATAGGCAACGGTCAGGCTAACGCTAGCATTCAACTGTCGGAGCATATATATCACTTTAATTTAACAAGTTGTGTCTGACTTCGCTAAGTGGTGTGGAACGAACTTAAAGTTAACCTTATTTATAAAGTCTTAACAGGTAGCGCTAGCTAATTTAGCTTGTTCCCACCATCTGTCATTATAATCTCATTTAACAACTGCTTAGCTGTTGCTAGCATAACGTAGCCTAAGAGGCAACGTTAACTCTTTGCAACTTGACTTAAACTTAAATACCCATGCTCATACTCATACTCGTTACAGAATTTATTTTTTAAATAAAATGTTTTTTGTTTTATTTTCAGGTTGGCAGCCTCGTTGGTTTGTGCTTGATGGAGGAACTTTGTCTTACTATGACTCTCAAGAAGATGCCTGGAAAGGCTGCAAGGGCAGCATTAAAATTTCAGTTTGTGAAATCCAAGGTCGGTATGGCTCACTGTTTCCTCTGTACTGTATTTCATTGTGCAAGTGTGAGTACTTAGTTTCCTACTGCCTTTTGGGTGTAGTTCTGACAAGCATATTTCATATTTCACTTTTTAAAATTAGTTCATTCCTCTGACTCTACACGAGTTGACCTGACCATACCAGGAGAGCAGTACTTTTACCTCAGAGCCATCAATGCTGCTGAGAGGCAGAAATGGCTGGTGGCCCTGGGAACAGCCAAAGCTTGCCTTACAGACAACCGGACAAAGAGAGAAAAAGGTATATGGATGCCATAAAATCCAAATATGGCATAGCATGGAGTCCTGTCGTAAAATACTGTAAATGTTTTCCCAAATGTTGACCCATTTGTTGTCACTATTACAGAGCTCCAGGAGAACACGGAGGCACTGAAAACTAAGATGTCAGAGCTCAGATTGTACTGTGACCTTCTTCTGCAACAAGTAAACAAGATCAAGGAGAATGATGAGCTAGGGGACACAGTGGAGGTATGGATAAGCCAATGAAATAAGAGAAGCTGCTGTTGGTGTGAAACTGCAGTATAGGCTAACGCATTTGCAATTCATGTGTGCTCATGCTTACTAACTGACCAGACAAGCAGAAAATGTTCTCACAAGTACTTAAAAAAATTAAAAAAGGGAGTTTTAGCTTTATAGATATGAGCAGATTTCAATCAAATTACATATTTATCAGGACATTCAGGGCGGTGCTGAGATACATTGCAGTGTTAGCTAATATGTGTGTTTGTCTGCTCTTTTCAGACAGGCATAGACACTGGAAACATGGTGAAGTCTACATGCACAACTTTCCTTAAGACTCTAGAGGAATGCATGCAGATAGCAAATCGTACTTTCAGTACGGATATGGCAACGCAGAGTCCACCAGGATCTCCTCCAGTAGCAGCCATCAAACCTCAGAAGGTATGTTACAGTTCCTGTTTCTAATTGGATAATAACATCTTTACACATGTGGCTTGTTGTCATAAATACATATTTATATATAAATAAATAAACTGTAATCCCCTCATGTCTTTTTTTCTCCCACAGATTAAGCCTGTCAATCATTTAAATCAGAACCTTGGAGAAAAGTAGGCTGCTCTTTCTTCTGTCATTATGTATTTATGTTGACTACACTGCTTCTTCCATTTATCATTATGTGCCACATAAAGTAGCACTCACAAAAGTGAGGCATAATTGAAAAAAGCCTTTTAAATGTTTTCTGCTGATACACTCATAGTTTGTTAGAATGTTCCATTCCTGTGGTACCACACACTTACCAATGATATTTTCCTAAAAGAAGGTCATCCAAATCCATCAAGAATTAACACACTGCACTTAAATTCATTCCAGATGGAGAGATTTGGGCGAAACCTCAGGAGAATCAATTGCACACGAGAACCAGAGCCTTGACTCTGGAGCGGAGGGACCAGATGAGCCAGATAGACCAGAACACCATTCTTCCCCATCAGGTAAGTCGGGTGTCCCAACCTCTCACCTTAAGTGCTGCTCTGAACTGACAACCACTACTGCATACCATAAAACCGAGACCACGTCAGCCTAAAGAGCAGTGGCTGTTGTGTTCATTATCTGACCTGATGCGGATAGATTATTGGTTTTTAGTGTGCGAGCAGTGATAGATGCCCGGTTACATTATTGCATATCCCTCAGCAGTACAAAGGGAAAGTTGCTGCTGGTGAAAGAAAATGGGATCAGCTGTTTCCAATGTATTGTTTTAAGTTATCCATACATATGTATACATTCTCACTGTAAGATGCGTTAAACAATACAATACAACATAATTATTAAGGAAAATTACCATTGATTGATCTTAAAGAGAAGATGATGGAAAACTACAATCAGTTAGTGCTGTCATCTTGTAGTTCCTGCTTGCTCTGTCCTCCGTAAGCATTTCAGTTAGCATAACACTAAATCGCACTAGGGTTGGGTCACAACTGTAACCAGTCGCACCATACCACACCCATGTGATGTTGGGTGTCCTACTTGGACATTTCAACCTGTAGAGGTCAGTGCAGCAATGCTTAAACTCCTCACAAAATGGGGTCTTGCTCTTGAATTTTTTCATATAAGATTACTGTAACAGTAAATTGAGGATGAGCATGAGCTTTATCTCAGTGTTCCCTGCCAGTGGTTGAAGAGAACGAGTCTAAATGTTAGTTGTGCAAGCCACTAAAGTTCTGCTTTCACATCCAGTGTGATGAAACTGAGCTTTCAATCAGTTGTGATAGACATTTTGACTGATGCCATATTCTGTATGCTTGTTCAACCCTTCTTTTTGCCTACTGTGATACACAGACATTGATGAAGCCAATGGCAACAGCTCGGTCCACGAGGAGCCAGCTGATCCTACCTTACACACTACCCAGAATACCTCTGAGACTGAACACTACGAGTCACCAGCAGAGGAGGATGAGGACAGTGAAGTTGGTGAGACGGAACAAGAACAGAAGCACAAACTGGACCAAAGTCAAGAAGAACATGACAACAACAACAAGGAAATTAACGCTGCTGTCGAGCCTCAGCACCAACAGGAAGCGGTTCCAGACCAAGAGGAGGCTCAACGTGAGGGTGAGACTCGCAGAGATTCAACCGAGTCAGAAGACACAGAGCAGGTGGAAACTTTCTTCAGCACAATGAGTCACAGGTACGAAAATGCTACTCAGGAAGGTCACATCCTTTAGGACACACAACTTTATGAAGTTACTCTATGTGATATTTCACAATGACAGTATTAGGATTAACCAATCTAAGCTATATGTAGTATTTTTGAGGCACTGCACTTCTGCTGCACAGTTATTTACACAGTTGATGGAAATGTATTAATTGTTACTACCGTATTGCACATAGTAATTCTATAAGATTTGGAATATTTTAACTGAATCCATTTCAAGATGTCATGATCAGTGTTTTATATTAGTGTGTTCTCTCTTGATCACATGACACAGAGAGGCCCGCATCTGATGTTTCGGTTTGTAAAGCTTTTTTGTTTCACTCTGTATTTCAAAAATATGACACTTTCTTTTTTTAAAAGACCTCGAAGAGTGTTACTGAACAATGGACTAGAGTGTTTATAATCATTTCTGTAATATTCGTAAATGTTATTATTATATTGGAGTTGATCTCTGTATTCAACTGCAAGACGGGGACTACAGTATGCACATTTTGAAGTTGTTATTTTAAAAGTGATGAGACAGTTTTAGAGCAACTAATTTGAGAAAATGAAAAGAAACGGCTTTGTGAAGTTGGAGGCAAAGTAGCAGAATAGTCTCAGGTATTGTCAGGCATAGAACTGCATGACACTGTGTGAATCATTTCTCTGGTTTGGTTTTGACCTTTGTACCCTTTTCTTTTTCTGTTTGATTTGATCAAATAAAAGTTGAAATGGCATACTTACCTCTAATACATTCTCCTGTTTGAATCTGTTCCACTTTTTTTTAGATTTAGTGATATAAGACTGGACGACGACAATGGTATCCCTACTCAAGAGTTTTTGGACTCATGCTATGCAATAGTGCCTGTATTAGGTAGGCCGGTCACTTTTACTCTCTCCTCCTCTTAACCTGCAACTCTGTTCCTCTCTCTCATGATGCCACACATGTGGTCCTTTCACCCTTTATAACTTCTATAAGGCAATGCTTCTTTCTGCTATTTTTCTTGTCATTTGTGCATGCTGTATCATTCACATTGTGCTAAATGAGGTGGAGGCTTGCTGTCGTGGATTCATCATCATTCTTTTCTTTAATTCCTTCATTACTTGCCTCTGCACCTGTATGTCTTTCAGTGGTTCTGTTTATTCTTTGCAGCCTATCATATGATTCGCTCAAACATGTTCTTGTGTCTGCATATGTCCTTGTCTTTGTGTACACATCAGCACAGTGTACTCCTGTACACATTGACAAAAAAAACGTGAAGATGGACACAAGAAGGTGCTGGCCAGCTTTCTCAGAGTCGGCCCAATATTTAAGTGGAGAGGTTGGATTAGGATTGTTGGTCATCACAAAATTTTCCGGTGGTATGACATTCATGACATTAAAGCGAATTTGAATGAGAATTTTGAAGATGACCTTTGTCCAGTTTTCACACATATTAGCCTGTTTCATATTCACAAGCAATATACCAAGGTGGATTTTATAATAGTCCTATTTAAATGTAATAATTCAATGAATCTCTATCACCGAATAAATTCTTAGTTTTGGAGATATCAGCTTTGGAGATGTCTGTCTTCTCTTGAACATAATGGAACTAGATCAGCTTTTGGTGCTCAATGGGGGAAAAAATGTATTTAGTAAACCTGACAGCAGTATCTCTTCCCAGAAATCATGGCCTGGTTACTCAAGATCAGCTTTGAGCACCAACACCGAGTGCCATCTAGTTCAAGTATATTCTAGATATCTCACACACCTCTACATCTGATATCTCCAAAACCTGTGAACTCACAACAATCTAGATAGATAAATGGCGCTGCAGATGAGACAAAAAAAATTTATTTGAGATTTTGGGGTGAACTGTCCCTCAAGTGCTGGTCTGTTTGTGCTTTTCAGCTGTGACATCTCTCCCATAAAATCTTGATCCAGGTACCAGTGATATCTGTGTTTGACATCCTGTATGTCAGAATTGCTCAGGATATTAGCTCCTCTAGTGGGACACAGGCCTTCATTATTCTCATCTTATCTTATTACTCTCATCAAATCTGCAGTCAGAAAGGTGAATCTTTCTTCTGAAGGTGTTGCACAGGGTTTTCTTTCCTCTTTATCGTTGCTTAAAAAAACTACAGCACCTGCATTGTTCACCACTGACTATTAACAGCCATAAGATCAAGATATAGGCACAACAAGATAACCTTCATAAGCAACAAAGAAATGATCATGGATTCTCTCTTCTCAGACAAGCTGGGCTCCACAGTGTTTGCACCAGTTAAAATGGATTTTGTTGGAAATATCAAGGTACGTGAACATGTTATCAATCTTTTGATTTAAACCAGACTGCACTGTTCCACAAAAGACATCATTACATATTTGTTTGTCATAAAGTACTTTATGATCGTCCACATCTGCTGTGCACATAAATGCTCAACTCCTTGTTTGTCTTAAAAATCAAACATATAGCTTGTCACTCTTTTTATTCTTGATCTGTCGGTGTACACAAGATCAGATAACTTACTGAGAATAGTGTTTTTTGGGGGTTGTTCAGAATTTGAGTAGAGTCAGGATATTTTTACCCTGCTCATGTCACTATATCACCCTCTCTCTTCACCCTGCAGAAAATTAACCAGAAGCTGATGTCCGACCCCAACAACTTCCCCACACTTCAGTCCATCGTGCTGCATGAAGTGCACACAGATGTTGCCCAGGTGCGCAACTCTGCCACAGAGGCTCTGCTGTGGCTCAGACGAGGCCTCAAGTTCCTCAAGGAGTTCCTGTCGGAGTTGAATGCAGGAAACCAAGATATCCAGGGAGCGCTAAGTGAGTCTGATTTCTAACACAAACATCTACAAACAACTTCAAATATATGGAACGTTGTCACTAAATTTGTCATGTGCGTATTTTTCACCCAGACAATGCCTATGGAAAGACCCTTCGGCAGTACCACGGATGGGTTGTGCGAGGTGTATTTGCTGTAAGTATTTCTTACTCTCACCATTACTTTTCTTTTCTGAGGTCCATCCATTCTTGTATTGTGACTGTTACACGCCTTTTTTTCCCCAGCTGGCGCTGAGAGCCGCCCCATCTTATCAAAGTTTCAGTGCTGCCTTGGTGTCAACAGAGGGTGAAGAGAAGAAGAGCGGCTTCACCAGCGGCATGCACAGGGACCTGGGAGTGTACCTGCCTGCCATGGAGAGGCAGCTGGGAATCCTAGATGTCCTGTATGAAGATTACAACCTGGAGTCTGATGAAGTGGTGTGAAAACATGAACAGAGAAATGATCCGACTTCAAGGAAAGAAGGAACCTGGCTGCAGGGGCAGAGTAGTGGCTAACTGCTGAAGGAAGGCGCCTGATGCATCAAGAGCATCTCGTGTACAAAATGGTGTGAGCATGTCCCGTGTCGGTGTGAGGTGTTTCCAGTGGTTGTTAAACTCTACGACAGTAGAGGGTCCAGGTTTGAAGAAGGTATTAATGTCTGTATTTAGGAGCCCACGAGGGGAAAAGCACGAATTAAAAATTAAGACATTATAGTTTGACATAAGGTGTAGTTACTGGGTCTTGTTTAAAAGACCACTGACAGTGTAGGGGTTTTCAACCCTCTTATGCAGACTCAGACCATAATGATTCATGGTGACATTTGTTTCTGGTGTACATTTTGTCGCTATATTGTGGCTTATTATGTACTATACATGTTTACATGAAGGTACATAACCACATAGTATTTGGCTCTAGTAACTTCTCTGGAAGATTATTTGTGATTGAACTGATCAGAATGCAAAGAAAAATTTTACCAACATTGTCCCATTTCCTCCGATTCATGACACAGGGTGTTACTTGTGATTAACACAATGTACTACTTAACTACAAACAATGTCTGCTTGTTACTATGCCCAATATATGCCTTAAGTATGTGATGGAACTGCATACTTGGCTGACTTTTAGTGTATTAGGTAAACATGTTTTCTTGCACTGACTGTTGAAGTTAAGTGGAAATGATGATCAATATTGATTTTTTCCCTTTCCCTGCTGTTTGACAATGTATTCGTTTTGTTTTACATCACTAACACGTTAGGAGCTATTGCTCTAGAGACTCTCCGCGGGACCAAAAAAGAAAGGACTGTCATGTGAATGGCTTTAAGCCTCTGCTGCCTCCAACACACAAGAATTAAATAATACAGTGAAGCTGTTGAAGAACTGACAACTGCTGAATATTTATTTGGACATCCTCTGCACAAGCCTATGCATAGTATGCATTGTCACAATGTCTATTTATGTGTTAAGTTATAAAGTTCACATTCATGTCATAGGGATCATGTCAGTCCTGTTCTTTGTGTGAATGTATGGACATTTGTATCCCAGAGCATGTTTATTGATTGCATGGTTTTATGTATTAGGTAACATAGGTGCCAATGGAAACTCTAAATATAGGCAAAGGCCTAGAATTAACCAAGTTAATAAATAATCCTGAAGGGGATAGGTTTAAGTTAAATACATTGCTTTTTCATATCTGTACTGGATGAACATAAACATCCAGCAAGTCTTCTCTCCAGATTCTTCACCATCTGGTCCATGCACTGTTCTAAATATACAGTACTGAAGTATTGTTACCAGCTATACTCAATATTTTATGATGTCGATTCAACAATGATACAATGAGCGGTATGACTCCACCTCCCAGCCACGTTAAAGTTTGTCCCTAGATTCACTTAGCCATGCGGACAAAGCAGGGACATCCTCATAGGGCTTTTTTAAACACCATGTAGTATTTGTAACTTTATTCTAACTTTTCCTTTTTTTAGTTTTCAGGAATGCGCACAGTAATATTTCTTCGATTAAGTCATTTGCAGCAGGTTTACATAACAGGTGTGTAACTGGCTGATTTCCTGTCGCGGATGAATTCCAATGTTAATCCTGATATTATGCTATTGTAATATTACAAACATTTGATTTGATTTTTTTCTATGATTGTATATAAGATGCTATTGGATTTTTACATAATAAATAATGAAGTCGTCTCAGTGTGTGTCCAGTCAAATATTTGATATTGTGGTAAAATAATCATGTTTCTATTGATCATTGATGTAATGTAACTAAGGCCCCGTCCACACGTACGAAAACGATCTTTTTTTTTCTCTGTCTTCCTTTGCACCGTTTCAAGAATATTTGCATCCACACGGATCCACTGAAAACGACTCAAAACGCTGTAGTTCATATTCCAGGCCTCTAGGGGCGCTTGAAAATTCACCAAAAACGGAGAAGAAGAGACGGAGCATGCGCATTAGCTTGCGTGCTGTTTACAAACAGACAGCAGACTGAGAATCCGAAAACTAGAAGAAGAAGATGAAAATGGCTAGTGCAAGAAAACCAGAATCATTTTTGTGGACCGATAATGAGGCCGAACTGCTGCTGCAACTCACACTCGACTACAAGGCGAGTAAGTGGCAAGAAACACAAACACAAGCAGATCCGCTATTGTTGTTGTTATGAGACGTCGCGTGGTGGGGCGATGATGTCATCGTTTCGGAATGTATGCGGATTCGCCGTCCAGACGAGAACGGGAGGGCTGTGTTTTTGGATTTTTCCACCCTGAGACCCATTTTCAAAAAAGTGCGTTTTCAGTCGCTGCTTCACCAGGATCCATGTGGACGGTCGGGCAAAACGATGCAATAAATGTGCGTTTTCACTAAAGAGCATTTTCGTCTGGATGGGTCCTAAATTTACTAATTTACTGCACTTAAGTACAATTGCGAGGTCCTTGAACTTTATTTGAGTATTTGCATTCACTGCTACTTTATACCACACCACTTCATTTATTTGATAGGTTGAGTTATTAGCAGATTGCATACTGCATCAGAACCAAAGTAGCACATTTTTAAAATGATTGTATCAGAAAGTCATTAATTCCAATTATCAGAAAATGAATATCAGATTTGATAATCTGTTGGCCCATAGTATACAGTATATATGTACATAAATGTAAATATACTGTTTGTGTAACTTTTTACTTTTACTTGTACTTTAGATTCTTAAGTGCATTTTTTACTTTACTTTTAAAACCAAAATATTAATTTGATGTCTTTACTTTCACTCCAGTATGACTTTTGCCCAATTTTTAGGCCATTTTCTGTCAACCTTGACCCTCGCTCCTCTACACATGGTTCCCATGGGTCCTTGAAATCCTTGATAGTTTGTGGATATGATGGAAAAATCAAGGCCTTGAAGGTTCTGACACAGTAGACACAAATAGATATGGGTCATTGAACGTGCTTGAGTTGATACATTTTGTGCAAAAATAGAAATTTCTAGAAAGTTATTTATTATTTTTTTTTGTTTTACATAAAGGTGGCCATCTCTTGAATTCATGCTTGAAACAAATGTTGCACAGCATATCACCAGAGTAGCTTGTAACTGCTGTTAACTGTAGCTAGTTAGCTCTGTTAGCTGTACAGCTAACGGTTGAGAGTGGTATTACGAGAAAAGATGTCAAAAGCGTCAGATATCTCTTTTTTTATCACTTCTTTGACATGAAATTCTTATTTCTTCACATTCTTTGATAACTTCTGTTATTTTTTTCATTTTAAACTGAAATTCTTACATATCGTAAATTGAACTTATTGAGTGTTTTGCATTGTGTGTGTCCCTTGCCAACACCACAGCACCCTGCATGCCAGCCATTCCTGCCTATAGGTCAAGGATTTTCACTTGGCTCAGGCCAACAGCTGGGTCCCTGCCCGCTTCCTGTCCCTGTAGCCTCCTTTGCATTGCCTTAATGTAACGCTACACCACCCAACATGTACCAAAATAACCCCTTTTGTTGGAAAAAGTGTTTGATTTCAGATCCTCAACTTAATACCTGTGAGAGCTCAGAATAGATCCTGCTTCTTAACTGTTCGACTTGATGACCCGTGTCTTTGCGAGAGGGAAAATCAATCAAACAGTTTTAAGAAGATACATTAATTTGTGCCAGAGAACATCCCAAGCTCCACAAATAGAAAGCTTGACTTTGGGGGATTCTTCTGCATGTATGCGCAGCAGATCTTTTCATTACAGAGCAGCAGACTCAGGGTTGGACACTGCATCTCCAGTGACATTTAGTGCTGCCCTGAGACATCTGTGCTACAAATCTGATTGGCCTGATCAGGGGAATGCACCTGATGGGATGAATACACCAAAGTAAGCTTTTACTCTGGCATCTCAGCAGACAAATTATCCTGATGTGATTTAGAAAAAGAAATACGGCATGCTAATAGAGTTACGTGGCCGAGTCCAGGCCTTGAGCATCTCTGCTGCAACACTGGCTGGCTGCCCATGCCCAACCTGTATCGCTGTGCTACATCTCCAGGCACGGACCGGGCTCCATCAAGACAGAATGAAAAGCCAAAAACTCATTGCCATGTCTGACAAAAAACGGCGAGACTTCACTGTGCTGTCTGTTTAGTCCAACGCAGCACTTTGCAAGAAGCTGCTGACAGCTGCTATTTTTTCTCTCCACTTGATAGATATCTGCTTTTTTTTTCTTACAGTGAGTGCTCTGAAAGGACATCAATAGCATCTCTATCACTGTCTGTGGCTTTTTGCACAGCGTCCAATCAGTGTCACTGCCTGCTCACGGCAGATAGAAATCAGAGCCGCTGACAAGCCACTGACTCAAACCTAAAGACAAGAGTGAAAGGCTTTGAATGAAATGATTTTATTTTTCATCTCTTTTTTAAAACGACCCACAACTACTGTATAAATCATATCGGAGTAATGAAACAAAAAATGAACTTTCACCATCCCAGCCACAGTGCATACTATATTTCATAAAGCCTTACAGTACGTTACCACATGCATGTTACGTTTCGGTGTACACAGTACAGGATACAGCACATCAGCCACAGACAGAACATTCAACATAGTTTCCAAAAGGTATTTCAGCTGTGTGCATGGCACGGTTCGTCACTATCATACATACAGTACTTGGCTACACTCTGGGCAGAGCAAGACTGATATCTCTTAAGACACCTGCTATGCTGATGAATGCAATGGTTTACAAAATGTCTTGACAAAAGCGTTGGCTTCACACACATAAGCGAGGTATCACAGAGAGCATGCAGAGACAATATAGTAACAGTCTTAAACTTTCAATTGCTTGTACACTTGAGAACGCCTGACTACATCTAAGTATGGCTGAGACAAGCTCTCCCTTGGCACTGCGACTCGTACAGTAGCTTATGGAAAAGAAATGTCAGCTTATATTGGCACAGTCCAGCAGACTACATCTACACTGTTAAGTTTACTGTTGAGTTTCTGTATATACTGTAAGACAGAAAGACTGGATAAAGAGGTAATAGAGTAAATACAGTAATGACCAAAGAACAGACTGGAATTGAAATTCCTCCCCCTTTTAGCAGCTAACAGACTATTCCAGCCTTTTTTTTTTCCTGTGCAGTGAGGAAATTTAAGGACATAACAGTTTCAAGCCTTCACATACGTTATATTTCATTTCTCACCGAAAACACAGGGAGGAAACTCGATGGCACCCGGAGGTCTGCACCTTGTGGATACTTTAAAGCTCTTGTTTGAGTTGCCTGTGTGCTTCAGCGTACAGTCACTGCCATTTCATTTATAAAGAGAGTAGTGGAGGAGGCCTGTGTGGAGCTACATGTTGGTTCCTGAGAAATGTTTGGATTTATGAAACCTTGTCCAGTACAGTCCCATCACGAGCCAAGTCGGCCTCTGAAGAAGCGGCCTTGTGGTATAACAGTCTCGCTGAAATATTCAGTGCATAATTCATGCACTACACACACCTCTAACCATCAAAATTGATCTGACTGCAACTGAAATGTTTGATGTGATATTGAGACTATACAGTGCGAACCTTGTGGCAATAGTAAGTAAAGTGATAGGTTACATGCTCAGATACTGACAGCTGCTGTCATGGTCTCAGTAATCACAGCCTCATGCAAATGCTGTGCAGTAGAATACCTGAGGCCACGGCTCTGGATGTCCTACTGCCTTCTCTTTCTCAACAGTAACTGGGTCAAAATTAACTCGCCTCTGGCCCGGCTACTGCTCCTCTGCAACATCTCCCACTGGCACTTGATTAAGTCTCTGCATGGCTGTCTCACAACATGTTGCATCCAGAGGCTGATTCCGGTCCAATCGGGCGTGGTGAGGTGAGGAGGCCGGTCTTAAGTCCTGCTTGTTAAGACGGAGGGCAGTCAGTTGTTCTGTGCATTTCCTATGTGTGGATGAAGGTTTTCACCCTCACTGACTGAGCATAACTCCAGGGAGCTACGTGGCATCTCAGCAGCAATATAGAGGAGTTACATATATGTGTTTTGTTTTTCATCATGAAACCATTGGTTGCCTCTACCTTCAGAGTCTCTTTTCTTGGAGCGTTATTATTATTTTTTTTTTTGCATGAAAAATATTTCTGTTATCTGCTGCACAGTCCAACTTCCTCCTCAAGTGAAGTACTTGCAGTTTGTGGAGTCAATGACACAGTGTGGTGTGCACTTGAGGTGACCATATGACCTGCAAATAAGAGAAAGAACCTTTCGGTCATGAAAACACAAACAGGCAGCAAAGAGTTTATGCCAACATAAAGTTGTAAACTGTGCTTACCCTGGAAGATATGAATTACATGTCTGGTATCCAAAGTCCTTTCCATCGCACTCCTCAGCCCCCTCATAGCGGTATCCGTCTCCACAGTAGGCATGTTTACACTCTGTGGAAAGGGGAGACAACAGAGGTAGAGGGGTCATGTTATATGTGCACAGCAAAGTACAACTAAGCAGCTATAATAGACCACCGGACATAGACACATGACTTACTGACGCAGCCGTCGGTGACGACTCTGTTCCTGTCATCACACTCCTCCCCAGTGGAAATCTGCACAATCCCGTCACCGCAGTAACCTTCATCGTCAGGTGCGTTTTCCATGGACTGGAACGGCGTCAGCTGGAATGGAAAAGTCTTTTACAGAGTTTAAAAAACTTGAACAAAAAGGAAAAAACTGCTTGAAAAATAATAAAATTATAATATTTTGCTGCATGCAATGATACCTGGATTGGCAGCCAGCCATCAATGTCTTTGAAATAGAGAGATCTCTGATCTTTGCGGAATGCGAGAGCGTTATCTGTGTGAAGACGCTCCAGTTCTTCCTCGTTGCTCACTACGAATATCTGAACGAAAGGCCCAGTGAGGAAATGGTTTCAATATTTAGTGCATCTTGAGTCCCGTTGGAGTGCAATTTTGAGATATTGAGCATTAAAATTTCATTTCCGAGTTGGCAATATGGTCTCAAACCAATATCCCTCCCTCCTTTTATCCTTAAAAACTTTTTATCTTTAAATTATTCACTCAGAAGTTATTAAAACCCAGAAACCCCAGGGTTTCTAAAGAAAAACACCAGTGAAGATAATAGCATAATTAGATCATATCAGAGATTTTAAATACACACAGTATATGCATTCTAAAAAAAAAAACCTTAAGATTTTAATTGTCACAACTGTAACTGCATTATTTTGGACTACTAATTCCTCACCGCCGGGACTTTGGGGTAGTTTCCTCTGGAAGGATAATCATCATACGGCGAACTACTGACAGAGCCGCAGTTACACTTTCCAGGAGGCCCTGGTGGACCGCGTGCACCCTTTGTTCCAACCATGTACAGTCCTAAACGTACACAGAGAGGAAAACAACATTATATAAATACACACAAAGTAATAAAAAAAAGATAAAAAAGGCAACACATTTCGTGCCACGTAAAAGTATTGTAAGTATGAGCTACAGTAGAGTGAAGTGTTGTTGAGAGAACAGGATATAGTAGCTAATATAAATACTGTATGTAATGAAATGTATCTTTGATTCATCTATGAAGAAGCAATCGAGACAACAAATGTCACATTAATGATCTGGTGACACAATACTTGTAAGGGCGTCTCGCCATCTGTGGAACCATTTTAGCCACATGATGTCATGACGGCAGCATCGTGTTTCACCTCAGGGGATAAAGTTTCTCTGGTGCTAAATAAGACTACCGGCATTACCTCTTACACCGGTCTAGAGTGTGCTTCCTTTTGCTGACACAGGTTTGCTCCTCCTCACGCTGGTTGCACAGCGTTTCACACAAACACAAACAGTGCAGAGCCACATAAATCAATTGCTTAAACTAATCCATACCCTGACCAAATCCATTTGTAGATTTATGGTCAAAGTTCTCACCTGTGGCAGGTGAACCAGGAGGACCAGGGTGGCCAATAGGTCCTTGTGGGCCTGCAGGTCCCATGGGACCAACACGGCCTGGATCCCCTTTCACTCCCTAAAACACAATAAAAATAAAACAGAAGTGGACTGACATTAATATTTCTTTACATCGTGTATCAAAAAACGAATATCTTTCAATGGGTCATTTTGAACACAGAAAATCATTTTTTGCATGAACATAAATACAATTTTGAGGGTAAATTATTGACTTTTAATAATCTCACATGAGCAACAAAAATCTACTGTTCTTAATAAATTGCATGCATGTTTGCTCTGATCCGCATGCAGAAAGTGCACAATAATTATTTCCCTCACTCTGTGTGCTTTCAATTTTGCCTGCATGCTTGATAAATATTCTCTCTGCAATACACTTTTACTGTGCTCAACATAATCAATCAAACACTAACAAGGGAGGCACAAATACGACTCAAAATAATAATGTTTTAAAACAGCGAAACAAGAATGTCGCGTTTCCACTATCACCTCACCTGCTTGCCTCTCTTCCCTGGTGAGCCTGTGGGTCCTCTGTTTCCTGAGGTTCCAGGTTCACCCTTTGGACCCATTTCACCCTGCACAACAAATCACCAAATCAACATTCTGTTTGGTCGTATTTGGAAATTTCTGCAGAGGAAAATTCAGAAATCCCTTCTTGTTTTGTTGTGTTTCTCACTTTCTGTCCAAGCATTCCTGGGAAGCCCATTCCACCCTGCGGATAAAGAACGGTAAACTACTTTCAGAATATATTCACTTCAGCACTTTGATTCACAAGAGCCCCACCGATAAACTTTGCCCACCTTGTCGCCT